>OMNW01014521.1:0-11596 GCA_900303245.1 Selene dorsalis
GTGAGTGGTGGTAGTTTCTGTAGGACCCAGTTACAGAGTCAGGGACTGGAAATGGGAAATGGGTATTTATTAGTAGCAGAGAATGGTGGCAAGCAGGCAGCAGGCAATGGCGGCAAGCAGGCAGGAGGGAGGAGAGTCAAGGAGGTGGCTGGCTTGGAATTTCTACAAACAAAGGAAACAAAATTAATTCCGCGGCTGGGACTTGGTAAAATGCAAAAGTTCACTTTAGTCGGCCTGAACTATACCCAAGTGGCGAGCAACCAACAGTGTAATCTGGCAGTGAACGAAGGGAGCCTGGTGTTCTTAAAGAGTTGCTGATGAGAAGACTGCCTACAGCTGAGCAGTGAACTCCTGGGAGCTGGAAAGACCACGCCTCTGACAGACAGACAGACAGACGAGACACACCCACAGATACCTGACAGACAGAGAACAAACACATAACAGGATGCACAAAAGGGGGAAAACTGAGGGGAACACCAACATGGCAACCTGGGCCACGACAGAGTCAGCTCCAGGTTGGTGATGGTAAAACAGAATGGGGTCGACTATCGCTGTCCATGGTCATCCCATTATGGAGACAATTTACATCTTCTAATGGCCGCCTCCAGCAAGATAATGTTATGTAGTCCTCATACCTGAATCCAGTAGAAAACATCTGGTATGTGGTAGAACATGAGATTAGCAGCTTCAATATGCAGCTGAGAAATCTCACAGAAATGCTGTAATATAACCACGTCACGCACAGCAGTATCAGGACATTGTTCTTAGTAAAGTGCTCATGCATACAAAGAATGCAAAGTAATAAGAGACGGATAAAGGTTTATTTAATGCGTGTAAGGGGATCTAATAGACTCTCAAAGGTTTGGCCTTGTTCTGTAGGAGGCTCTTAATGTTTGATACCCATTGATCGCATTAATTTACAAAGTAGGTGATTAGCAGCAGCCAGTGGTCTCAGAGCACAGTTTAGCTCTGGCTGGTCACAGATTTGATGAACAGGTGAAGGTGAGTAATGGAGTCATTACCCGAGCACCTCAGTCATTTCTCTCTCATTTGAATCACTCCATATATATTTTATTTTATTTGTTCTTTCCACTTCAAACCATGCTATTATTTCCACAGCGTTAGAACGCTATTGCTGTGTACCTGCAGCCCTTTTCTGAATTCAATTATGCCATGAAATGCCACTGACTGCAAAGCTGGAGAGTGCATGCTGGCCAGGTGACACTGTGAAAGATTACATTTGGACAGAGCCCAACGAAAAGTCCATCTCCCGCCCGTCCCCGAGCCGACAGACAGCGTTAAGAAAATAAAAGCGCTCGCCCCCGCTCACACTTCCATCTGGCTGCGAAAGCCAAAAGGTTGAGGCAGGTGTTTACCGCCGGGTTTTTTTGTTTTTTTTTTCCTCTGTCCGTGTTCTCATGTGTATAACAATGCACCTCTGTGTGAGTATGCATGCCGGTGTGCGTTTCCCCATCATTTAAACCCGTCCATGACACAAACCCTTCTGACATCTAATATAGCATGCTGCAAATTCAGTCTCTCTGCCACGATCTCTTTCTCAAACAGCATTTCCCCCCCGACGCAGTCACCTCGTGAGCGTTTGTTTCAGCTGTCTCGTCCAGGGCCTGGCCTTTATCTACTGTCCGACATTCGTTTAGCCGGGTCTACAATTACGTATGAAGGCTGCTGGCGGCGCGGACGCAGTGCAGAGGCAGAAACGCTCGACTAAAATTGAGATCAATAGCCCGGTGAGAAGGAGGAGAGTGACCAATAAAAGAAGGGAAATGGGGGAATAGAGCTATTCTTTCTTCATCCCTCCCTTAGTTTCATAATGGGAAAGTAGTAACACTTGACTGAGCTTGTTTTGCCACTGAGGACCTCCCTCCCTCCCTCCACTCGAATTTAAAATGATATTCGTTTAGCATTCAAGTAGACTGTACAGCATTTTCCTCTCGCTTCATCATCCTTTTTGTCCCTCCCTCTCTCATCTTTTTTTAATCTTTTGCAATCACCGTCTCCCTCTCAGTGCATTTCTTCTTTCTTAAACCTTCATTTGCAATTAAAGTTAAATCAAGTTGCATTTAAAAGTAAATACGATCGGACGTGACCTTAAACCCAGTTTCTGTGTGTTAATGGACAGGAAGGTTCCACCAGTCTCCATTATTGCTGGGTTTTTGATGGATGCATTTACAGCATTTAAGTGCATCTAAAGCATTTCCTCCGTCATGTACAGCGTTCAGTGCTGGTAGTGCAATAAAGTGAATGCAGTTAGACAATGTTTTCACCCAAGTTCAAGCCTTTTATAAGCAAACCCTTGACGCACTTAGTTGAAATGTCCCTTAGCAAGACACTAAATCAATACCGGCTGATGGAGTGCAGCGCTGTAGCCGATCCTGACCTTTGACCTGAGATTTAAAAAAAAACACCACAGCGTTTAACATCAACCTCACACCTAATTTATAAAGCCTGAGATTGTGTAAATGTGAAATATCATACATACCCTTCACTATAAAACACTATAAAATACATTTCTTTCAGAATATAAATATAAATGAATCATAAAGTGAGTGAAAGCTAAAAAAAAATCAGTGTAATAAAAATCATCACAATGAAACCGAACCTGTCAGTCTTAAACTAGACCTGACCACCTACATAAAGATGTGTTAGCTTTTGTTCAGCAGTGTAGGAGTGAGAATTATTTGACTGGTGAAGTATTAAAGAATTTAATCTGTATCAAAATGGAAAAAAAAAACAAAACAAACAAAAAAATGGTGAAAAATCACACATCTCTTTAATCTCTGCAATATCTTTAGGCTCAACCTGACATAATGTTTGAGTTGAGAATAGATAGTATGTCATGTCTGATATTAGAGACAGAATTAATGTGACAAAGTATACAGTGAGGCATGTTCCTTTGAGACGGGCTGAATAAAAACATATGTGGGATTCAGTCCGTCTTCCAGACTCACAATTTAGTCTAATGTGTTAATGCAGCTCAGACTTAGCTGGATTAGGACCGAGCCTTTTAAATCTTTCCCCATCCACAAATTCAAATTCTGCTCAGACAATATGTTACAGTTCTCTGTCCTGCCAAGACACATTTTTCTGCTACACTCCTATTCACACACACAAAAAAAAACATATCCAATAAATGCAAAAAAGTGCACAAAGCTAAATCATGTCTATTTTTTCACAGACTTGAATTGCCATCTTAAAAAATTATAGCTATTATATAGGGTCGACATTCAAAATGTGCTACAGAAACCAGCGTGAAGGTAATTTAACATATACTCCATCACCACCATCATCATTCTGGACAATGATCTGTAGGAGTGTCCTTTTTTCTTGTATTAAAATGTGATATTTTCATATAAATATGAATAGTAACAGTAATTCTGTGGACAAAACATTGTATCGAAAGTCTCGATTTCTAAACAGGCTATTTACACCTGTCTGAAAGCTGCTTATGTCACACGCGCTCACATAATGAAGAAGTGACTAGATGCTTTCTTATCCTGTGCAAAATCAGCTTTAACCAGTGTAATATAGAAAAACATCTTGATAAAGAATAAATGGCTTTCATCACATCCTGTCATTACTGTTATACTGCAGCACACACACAGAGGGAAGTGTTCTGGTTTTACTTATTGTAGTGAATTCCTGCTGCTCTAAACAGCTCATGATTACCTCTGAAAAATGACTTTGTCCTGGATTCAAACCCGAGATGACAGAATTACAAAGCGAACACTTCAGCAGGCGAAGCATTTCTTCATTTATCACACCCGCGGACAACTGGCAAGGGGCCTGCGGACCACTGATTAAATACAAATGTCCGGTTCAAGTTTCTTCATTATTTCCCCAAAAATGTTTTCATTTGCCACAGTTTGATTAATAGCTGCTGCCTCTGCGCCTATAAACACAGCTGTAACTCCGTCTCTGTCGCCGCGGTTGCCGTTCGTATCGGTTCATATCAGGCTTCGGTTAATAAGATTAGAAATCACTTTTGTCAACTCTTCTTAGGGATGACTGATTTTCCTCCACAGTCAGATCGTCCTATCATCACCCTGGAAAAGCACCAGTGCCCGATATGATGTGGGTGGGGCCAACGGGCAAATGGGCTAAAAATTAGCTCTCTCTTGGAGCAGCTGCTTATTGCCTCTCTCTCTCTCTCCCTCATTGGCTGTCCCTTCACTTCCCTGTCATTTCCAGTTCTGGGGACACATATGACTTGTCCCTTTTCCGACAACAACCCTGTTGATGGAGCCCCCTCTGATTTTTTTTTTTTTTTTTAAATCATTCTCTACACCGTCGGTGCCGCTTAACTGCTGTGATGAGTTATCAGAAACACCATGCGTTTCTTCAGCAGCTGCCACAAAGCCTCCTCTCCCTATATGTTATTTATTTATATGCTGTCTCTTTGATTTCCGGAGAGCCACGAGAGAGGAGGGGGCTTTAAACACCACAGACACTGCGCTAGCCTGGCTCAGACCTGACCTGACCAGACCTGGCCTACTTAATAAAAGCATGTGGGGAGAGAAGAAGAAAAAAAATGGGAAAGAAACGACAGACAGGGGGAGGTTAGAGATGAGGGACAGGAAACAAAGTCGAGCGGCGCAAAGAGGAAGAATGCATAGACAGGGGAAGGAAAGAAAAGACAAAGGGTAGAGTGAGGTGGAGGAGGGGTGAGGGTGGAATCTCAAGAGCTGAGGCATCAAACCAGCAGGCTGCTTTAGGAGGAGGAGACATGGCCTAGATACTTCACTAGGATTCACTGTTAATGACTGTTGAGCTAGGCCAGGGTTTAATTTTGTCAACTAAGCCAGTGTCATCCACAAAGTGGTCTCTCAGCCCAGTGTGTGTGTGTGTGTGTGTGTGTCTTTGGAGTTCGGAGGTGCTGCACACTGTCAACACATTAACTTCAGTGTAGCTGTGAACTTCACACACGGATCACTGTGCTCTTCACCTCATGTCTCTAACACATCTGCCAGGGATCAGACATCCTCAACCAACATTTGCATCTCACAGTTTTGACCCAGTTCGCTTTTTTGGGATATTCAGAAGACCAAATCTTCACCTGGGAGAACTCAGTGGTCACCACACTCTCAGTATGTTTCACACTGGGACTTTAGGTCCATCCTTACAATCTCTGCAGGTTTCCACCAGGAAACAGTGGAAACAAAGAAGGAAGCAGCCATTTGTTTCCACAGCTTGACAAGCTTTGCAATGAATGACCGATCCAGCGCCCCAGAGGCTCCTCCTTTTTCTTTTTTTTGTCTTTTCTGACTTGAGACAGACAAATAAACAAGGATACACCTGTGCAGTATCCAAAGTGTATTGACATTGTTCCATAATAGATTGTGAACCCGTGTGTGTGTGTTTGGGTGAAAGATGGTGTCTGGTGCATGTGCAGGGCCCCTGATTAAGCTGTCACTTGGTCTCCGTGAGTGGTCCCGGACAGACTGATCAATGTGGGGCCAGCTTGCAGATAATAAAGCGGTTAGGTCTCCCCTGATGCCTTTAATTGAACAAGTGTCGCCGGCTCGGCCCATCTGGACACGAGGCGTCCCGGGAATTGGGTGTTTTCATGTGGACCGCGGTTTGAACGCCCGTTCGGGAAGAGTAACTTTCTGAGCCGCGCGAGCAGCTGAGGAAACTCTAAAAGGAAGAAACATGTGGGAGGACAAACTAGCAACATTAATCTTTTAGCTTAATGTGCAGACTCAGTACCGTGCTCTTAATGTAAGCCTGTTTGTGCATGAGTGTACGCTCCTCCTCAAAGGAATTACATTGTGCACTCTGATACTTAACATTTTGTTAAACATCCCAGGCCTTAATTTATCATTTCTCAGTTCAGTGAGACTTTCTTTCAAAACTCCCCCGCTGTGTGTCTGATGTATAATCTCACACAGGCAGAAAGGAAGAGAGTGTGAGAAGGGGGGAGGAGGGTCTCGTTTTGCACTTCCCATCTAAACTTCATGCTATTTGTCTTTATTTGAGCAAGTTTCTGTCCATCTCTGTGTGTGTGTGTGTGTCCTGTCTGTATCTCTAACTCTCAGGACCAGTGTAGGTGGTCCTGCTGGCTGAGTTCAGCCTCCACCTCTGCAATTGAAAGCGCACTTCCTCCGCCGAGAGAGCCCCGACTTCAAGCAAAAAGGAAGTTTCTGAATGTGCCACGGCCTCGGCTCCCTGAAGATATGAAAATAGAGCGGCGCGAAAGCATTTTTTATTCACTTCCTGAAAGACTAAAGGCATAAAAATAAACCGCCTAAGGGTATTGCCTCTCCATGCAAGGGGAATTTATTACAATCGAGGAATTCATTTGTGTGTGTGTGCATGTTTGTTTTAGCGTTTAATTCTCTGCCACTGTCAAAAGCCCTATTGCGAAATCCGCAGGCAGTAGAAAGTGCAAGCTGAACGACTGGGCGCCTTAAGCGAGTGGCCCAGTTGTATAAGATAAGGTCAGAACTCCACTCCTGATTTAGAGGATACAGAGCATCTCCCATCTGGACACTGACAAGGAGCAGCCTCCCCCCTCTCTCTCTCTCTCTCTAAGCTAAGTCAATGAAGAGACCTTCTCCCCGCCTTGTTCGCTGCTTCTCCTCTCTGTCAAGCCAGAACCCCTATACACTATTCATAAACTTGGGCAGAGGGTTGTCTGACCTTTTTGCTGAAATGTTAGGGCAAATTAGTTGTCAGAGCAGTGGACGTGGCAGCCATACTAAAACCCCCAGCTCCGGTCCCATGCACCCTTTCCCTTTGTTCACCTTCTCGCAGGGCGCCTTGCCCTTTCTACCCCCGCACCATTAGTCCCTCTGCCACCCTCACAACAGACAGACATTTTCTTTCTTTCTCTTATTCTTTCTTTATTTATTTATTTATTTTTTTTTACCTCTGTACCTGCTCCAGGCTTCCGAGAGCAGAATATGTCGGTCGTAAGTATTTTCGAACCATCGTATTGACAAAAAATTAGCACAAAGAGATGAACGCAAGTCATTCGCACACTTTCATACACCCCTATCTGATAAGTTCCCGAAGCCCGGACTTTCTCAAACGCAACACAAAACCAGCAGCTGTGTGGTCTATTCCCTATTCCCTGCTGAAAGCTTTCTTTTCCCCTCCTCAGGTAAACTGCGTGTCGGTCTATTTCAGTCGGAATTAAACCGAAAAGAAAAAACAAAGTCTTTACAGCAACATCCTCTGTGAATCACTGCCCCGATTCAGTCTATACATCACAGATCCTTGAATTACTATCACCCACTTTCCCCCCCTTGAATGCAGAGCAGCTTATAATGAGCCCAAATGCAAGCAGCACCCTTTTAAAGCAGAGTAAACACTGAGCTTGCTGAGCCGCTGGCCCCCAGAGTGTACGCATATTCATTACCTTACGTAATGGCTTTTTAAAATAAACGCCACCGCATTCAGCGAGCATTAGTTATTCCCGCATAGTAATTAGCTACTCCAGACTGCTTTTTTGTGTGTGTGTGTTACCACCGGTGCACTTTATCAAAACATCGAACGAGACTGGTACTTTTGTGTGTGCGTGTGTGTGTGTGATTACTCAGGTACAAGCCACACATTTAATGTTTCCCAAACACTCAAACTATAAGTTAACAGATTAGCACAAGTCGCACGCTATGGTTTTTTCGTTTTATCACGCTGCTGCTGAGTTTTTATTGCCGTGATAACAGGCTGGAGGACAGTAACATGGCAGCAGTCGGTGACATTTTAAGCAGCTTTGCACACTGTATTCGATAGGGATTCATATCAGATCCATCAGCCCAGATACAGGAAGGTTTCTTTTTTTTTCAATATTTCATTTGCGATTGAAACTACCCCTCATTTCCTGCGTTCCCTTCCACTTGCCGACATGTCCTCTGCTTGAACTTGATCTTATCATGTGATTCACTGCTTAAACTCATCCCCTCTCCCTATAGGCCCCCTTGCCTTTACTTTTTTTGACCTTAGCCTGACACTGATCTTTCCTTTTTGAAGACAAGTGAAGATCAAGTGTGGATCAAGAGGTTAGTTGCTCTGGTGATGCAGGTTTATTTCTCTCTCTCTCTCTCTCCCCTGTATGTGGTCTGTGCCGGTGTGTATTCTGCGGGTCGATGGATCCTGCATGCTAAATGCGTGCAGTAATTGGGCGTGTGCCTGTTTGCAGCCGGCTCTCCCCCATCATTCAGCTTGAGAGGAAATCTATGGCAGGGTGATAAACATATTGCTAAGTAAGGAGATCGTAAGGCGTGCGAGTGTCATTGCTCCCAGTGCAGTGTACACAGGGTGACAGTACTGTGTGAGGACAAACCCACACACACACACACACACACCTGTCACCTGGGTCAGCTTTTTCACATCTGTGACAACCTGTAACTGATCGACGATACCCAACGCTCCTCCCTCCCCCTTCCTATTCCCAACACCTACCTTCGCACATGACCCACACCTCCCCGTTTAATATAAAACATCCCAGTCTGGCTCAAACATAACCACGAGCATCGCTTCTCGCCGTCTTCCCGCAAACCGGCCCGCGATTACCTGCCGAGCGTGCATTTACAGTTGCCGTATCACGCGCTCCGCCTGCCCTTTAGTGTGTGCTGAAGACCATGATTAAATGCAGTGATGGAAAGCATCAACATCCATTCCATCCATATTTGATGAGCGAACGTCTCCCTCCCATTACACACAACAGGAGGAAGCTGTAATCAACATTTACACACACTGTGAATAACTGTTTATCCAGATAATGGCTGTGTTTGTGCAAAGCACAGAAAAAAAGGTTGTCGTTTTTTTTTTTTTCTTCTGTCTATGATAAAGAGAGCTCTGATTAGGTAATAGCATGACTGATGTCCTGTTGTTTTTATTATTTGGCCTATTCAGGCTGTTTCCTAACCTGTCAACTGTTATTAGCCCCCATCACTAGGAGAAAAGCCTCTGTCATCTCCAGGACAACCAGACCAGAATAAACTTATCAACAAAGAACATGGCATGCTGTCATTTGACCGTGCTAATGATGCGGCATAATAATTGATGAAGTGTCTGTTATGCACTGGGCTCGCACACATCGCTCAGCAGAGGGGCTGTACCATGGCTGCGTTGAGCTGCTCCCTCGCAGAGCGTCCCTGTAAACCTCAGACTTTTTACGAGCAAGACCCCATTTCTGCAGGGCAGCACCACATTAAAGAGAACGTGGATTCACAAATGAGGTCAGCGGCACAGGCTGTTACGTTAAGGGCAAAATAATCATAGCGGCTGACTCCTACCTATTACAAATGGCACACAAAGATTTGCATACAGAATCCAAACAGATTAGTATAGTTGCAGCTTCCGTTTTCTCCTGCTCTGGTCCCTTCAGGGAAGAGCAATGTCCACCACCTCTGGTACCAGGGGTGCAAGTGCTCTGTTCCAGGAGCTGAGTTGGTTTCCTGTTCCCTGCACTGAAGGTTCTTCAGCAGCTTCAACTGTGCAGACTTGGAAGAAGAAGTCTTGGAGGTCTTCCTCTGCCATTGGGTGGATGGTAGAAATTGAGGGTGTGACGGTCCTCTGGTGTCGGGTTTGCTGTTAAACAGCTGTGAAAGCTGCTTTTCCTTAAATAGTGTCATCTTTGGGAACAATTCGGCGTCCATTTTTAAAAGCGGTAACGGTAACAATGAGCAGCTCTCTGTGTCAGGGGTTTGGACAGCTGAGTGCTTAGACCAAATGAGTCTGGACCACCACAAATAGAACCTCATCATAACAGTGAAGGATCCATCAGAGAACAGGAAAGAAGGGATATGCAAATTAGAATATCTATATCTATCTGTGCATAATGCATGTGGGGTTTTGTTCCTCTAGATCAGGCATCTCCAAACTATTCCACAAAGGGCCGGTGTGGCTGCAGGTTTTCTTTCCAACCAAGCAGCAGCACACCAGACCTGACTCAGTTAATCAACTGATCTCAGTCTTCAGACAGTTGATTGGTCAAACTGTGTGTTCTTGGTTGGTTGGAACAAAAACCTGCAGCCACACGGCGCTTTGAGGAATAGTTTGCAGATGCCAGCTCTAGATGAAGCAACGCTCCTGTCCCAGCAGTTTGCTTAAAAACGGCTAACAGTACTAACAAAGCATGATACAGAGGATTGACTTTGAATCCAATTGACATAAAGCATGACATTTAAAACACCTACACACTTTCCATAGGATTGATTTGACAGGATCACACCCCCACCGCATAATGTAATTTTCTTTTTTGCTCTCTCTACTGTTAGTCTCTTTATACTTGTGCCACTGTTTAGTGGCCACTGACAGCACAGACTGATGCAGGTCCAGCCAACATATGACAGGCAGATACATGCCTACTCTGGGCTTCCCGCCCTTCAGGCCCCTCATCTCACCAACCTGTTTTCATTTCCAGAAGCCAGGCAGGTGGATGAAATGAATGATTGTAGTTGAAGGATTTTTCCCTTTCCTCTTTTTTTTTTTTTTTTTTTTCTTCAATGTTTGGAATGGCTGTTGGTCAGAAAACCGCTGCCCCAACCAGCCTTAGAATAAGGTTCAAAAGCAGACAAGAGAACCCCGTCATGCTTTATCATACTTTAAACAGTAAATTTGTGTTTTGATCAAAAGAGCCAATGCCTCGAGCCTTTTGTATTCTACCTCAGGGGAGGAGAGTGGAGGTTTGATTCCAGCAGGACCACACCGTTGCTTCGGGTTTGTAGTCTTGAAATTAGCTTTTTAAAATCGAAGCATCACAGTCTCACTGGCTCCACCAACGTGGCTTTTATAAGAGATTATGTTAAAGTGTCAGGTCATTGTTACGCAGTGTCGTCGTCAGGTCAAATAAACCAAGTGCTGAACACTTAGAGGTGAAAAAAGACGTTAGATCTCTCATGACAACAGGATTCTGTCCCATAAAGCAGTTTGTCTGTTTGCATTCATCTTGTCATTCACTGCCCTCTGGTCGCTGTAAGCCAACGTCTCCTGAAGCTAGCTTGGCTACGCCATTGCATCTATCATTTCTGTCGTTTTTGTGGGCGTGGCCATATCGTATCAACAAACAGTGACACTTGTAAAAGCAGAGGGGGGGGCAGCAAGGGAGCTGAAATAGAATTAGAAACAGTCGAAACAGAATTGCGATATCAGTTATTACACGGCAAGCACGGACACGTGTGTAAATTGTATTCGCACATGAGAAAATGATTTCAACAGCCTGAGCGCCGGTTACTCCCAATAAGATTGTGAAACCATTTGCATGTGTTGATGGCTTTTTATTGCCAACGTGTTAATGTATTTCAACATTACGAAACAAATTAATTCATGGAATAATAGGTCTTCCTTAATGTTGCACATGTCTCTGTATGGTGGATGCAAATATGTTTACAGTCGGTTCAAAGCGCAGTGCAGCGCAGACAGATGATGGTGTCCAGGCACGGAGCAGCAGGATACAGGACCGTGATGGAAAAGACAGGCAGCATGACATCATGAAACCGGAAGGGCCTTTTATTTAAGAGAGATACGACTACTCTCATAAAAACATGTGTCGTTGTCTGGTCCGTGTTTACATGTCAGTGCATCTAACAGCTGAGTAGCACGTGTACACAGGGAGGCAGGTGGCAGGTTT
>OMNW01014522.1:4486-14764 GCA_900303245.1 Selene dorsalis
TTCCAGAAAAGTAACCAAATTGTTGGAAGTGAGGCCCCCTCCCATATCAAAAAATTGGGGGGATATGAGTGTGTGTGTGTGTGTGTGTGTGTTGGGGGGTTCACAAGCTGTTTGATGATCCGACAACTACTTAGCATACTGATGCCTTGAAAGTAGTGAAAAACCTCTCAAGGAGACGTGTAGGTGGATGAGCGACTTTCCAAACGTTTCCCACCTCACAGTGTTTGTTTCGGGTTTGTAGAACCACGGTCTTTTCCTCTCATAGACTAAAGACCGTCTTTTTCCAATGAAAACAATTTTAATTTCCTACTTTAGCCATATCAACCGTCGGGTTTTAATTTGAACTCAGTAGATTTAGTCGCTGGGACCTTGTCTCATACGAACTCATGAATTTGTTTCACATCGTTTAGATTCATTTATTGGACAAATTCTGTATCTGAAAACATCAAAAGGTTTTTTTTTTGCTACTTAATTTTTAAGTATAAATCAAAAACAGACATCTCTGTTTTCTCTCTGTCTCCTCTCTCTGTGTCTCTGTCTCTCTGTGTTCCTGTCTCCCACTCACCACATCTTGGAGTAATCCCACTGTGCCCAAACCCTCTTTTCTCATCTTCTTCCCTGCCACTGATCTCCCAAAATTCTCCACCCCACCCCCCACCTTCTCCTCCTCTTCCTCCTCCTCCTGCTGTCTCTCTCCCTCTTTCAAAAATGTTCTCCTCTGCAAACCTCACATCTCCAACTACACTCTTAAACAACAACACCAAAAAAATAAGATTCTTCAGGCTTGTACTCTATCTTGGTGAGATAATGAGCACTTTTGCAGATGCTCTTTGTGGCATCCTGCTCAAACAGTTTGTATAGGCACTTTACAGCCTCGTCAGAGAAAAGGAAATGCTATAAGAGCGGCGCTGTTGGAGTACATTTTGAAGCACTCTTTCTTTCCTGTGCCTCACAATTTTTCAAGTCCAAATGACGTTAAATTACCCAGTGAATTACATATCCTGTAACCCCCTTTTTTTGCAAAACACACATTTCTGAGCATCGTTGAAGAAGTGAACAAATAAACATCCACTGGAAGAAAAGCACCATGCTGACCGAGCAGCAGAACATCAAACAGCTAAACAGCTTACCTGCAAATAGCAAGATCATTTGGTATGGAAGCCAAAATGTATTCCTCATATACACACACGATATCATGCCCTTTTGTGTTCATCATCATCCACTGAATCGTGTCCTGGAGCACGAGAAAATGTAAACCCATGTATATTATGGACTGCCAGTGAAGTGAAGTTTGAGCGAGAGGGTGTAATTAACACAGATGCTGAAGACTTTTTTAGCCACAGACAGGTTACAGTTAACGTTCAGGAAATGAAAACAATAAAAGTGGTCGCAATGTCTTTAGCCGAAACTGCGGTTACGCCACGGTTATATCATGTCATGGTCACGTAAAGAACACTGAGAACACTGCACATTTTGGAGGAAAAACAATACAAGACAGTGCATTTGGGCGAGAAAAACTATACAAGCTAACTTTAGTTTGTTCATGTAGTCAGGCTGCAGTCAACTGTTTCAGATTTCTTAACACGTACTCGAGTTAGGGATTCAGACGAACTTGATTTCCACAGACGTTCTTCTCCTGGAAAAAGCAGAATTCTTGGCACAAAACTGTGCTTAACAAAGATGTCAAAAGGAAAGGAGAGCAGCAGAATAAAGATGCTCTCTGCATGTTGCATAACCAGTTCATATTCTGAATTATTCCATTTAAAAAACTAAAGAACTGAAAGTGAACCGAACACAGACTATCCTCTGGACATTTAACTATCTGTGAGGGAGTAATCTGATGATGAATTTACAGGAAACAGGTTATTACAGTGCATTTAAAAGCCAGTGTCTGATTGTGAGACGACTTTCTTTGGCTACCCTGGTGGTTCAGCTGTCAGTCAAACTCATACCACACAGCATGTCCACTCAGGTTTAAAGGCTAAAGCAGCATGCTAAATATTTTTTTATTCCTTAAAAGAATTAAATATATGAATCATAAAGTTCAAAATCAACATAAAGCGGTCTCCCGTGGGAAAAGGGATGACAGTAAAGAAGCTCTGCTATAACCACAATTCACAGAAGAATCTTTTTTTTCGGGGGTGTGTGTAGTTTCAAATTCATTTTCTCTCTCTTGCTTTTTCTCATCATCTCCTCGTGTTAAGTTTAATCTTTTTTTTTCTCACTCCACCTCCTGCCTCTATCCGCCCTTTTCTCTCTTCTTCTCCCTCCCTCTGATCATCTTCCACGGTACTCCTCTCCCCAAATTTCCTCCTCTACCCTTTCACTCTCTCGCTCTCTTTTTCTCTCTATTTCCATCTGGTGTCTCTCTATGAGCATTAATCAGAGTGCTCAAGCACCATGACCAAAACAACTCCACAGAGACGCACTGCTTCTTTCTCTCAGTCTCTCTTCCTCAGTCTTGCTCCTCTTATTTTTTTTCATAAATAGTCACAGATAGCCCCCACCCACTACATACACACACACACACACATATATACACTCAGACATACATGCACAAACACTTTCACACACACTAACAAATCCATAAACATTAGTCAGTCTTGGTTATGATTTCAACCTGGCCTGGAGCTACTTTGCTTGTGATGATAGAAGTCTTTTATCCATCTCAAAACTTGCTGTTGTGTGCAGCGAGCTGATTTTTCACAGAGTACACTCTAAACTACGGGGGGACAAATTGTGCAAAGATGTCCTGCGGTAATGTTTTTCGTGCAGTCGTCTCGGTGCATCCATCACCACAGAGCCAATGCGAATCTTCTAACTGAGTCATGAATTTGTGTTATCGAATGGACCTTCAGTCTTTTTTTATTTTATTATTATTATTTTTTTATTTGCTGTTAGACGAGGGAACGTTCATGATAGAGGCTGCAGCTTGAATGTGCCATTAAAATTCACAGTTGGCATCACATCTGGATGCTGTGAATCCCTTGACATTCTGCAGACATGGTTGTGCTCTTTCGGCAGCAGCTCTTGGCTTGTTGATGAGGACACTGCCATTTTGGATGACATGGCTGAGATCAATATGTTATGGATTTATAGCAGAGAAGAACCACAGAATACTATGCATATTTGAGTATATGAAAGAGGCTTCTGAAAAATTTGATCCCATCTCACAGGGTTGCATGACATTTAAATATGAAAGCTTTCTTTAAATATTTCATATGGTATTGTAGAGATTCATTTTGTAGATGAACTTTGTAGATTAACTATAAACTGTATGTTGCATATCTTTTTATGGTTTAAACATTGTGTAGGTTGCCATGGAGATAAGTGAAAAATCAGTAAAGTGAGGTAACTATCTGCACTGTCAGAGTAATGTTATCCAGCAAGGGACAGACGAAACAAGCTTGTAAACACCAGAGTGATATAACTTCACCATATACAGTCACTTATCAACACATTGAGCAGATACAGAGCAACATTAGCATTCATCTGGAGCCACGTTTGTGTCCACCTGATGAATCTGGGCTCAATATTCACCACACTTTTAGCTGTTGTTTTTACATTCAATCACCTCCTGGGGGAAATGTCTAGCTTTTTAGCTGCCAAATGGTCCAGTGAATCCCCCAGTTAGTCTCTAACAATGTCTGTCTGCCACTTAAAGCTGGGCAAGTAGCTTACAGTGGGATTTTTAGGCTATTTTCCCCCCCAAAAAATTGCTTTCTGCTGCAGCTGAAAACGACACAGAGAGCAATTGGAGAGAAAACAGTAACGCTGTGGCCCAGAAAACTATAACACAAACCTGAAAGATGCTAGAAAGCTCTGTAGAGGTGAAGGAAAGAGTCAGGTGATATTTCTGCCGAGTTCCAGTGCAACAGTAACGTCCTTTGTTGTTTTTAACTGGTGGGAGGAAGAAATGTGCTTCGTTTGCCAAGTCTGGTGGAAATTAAAAGAAGATGAGATCATAACAATACGCGCTGTGTATATTCCTTGGCATGTTCCAGATAAACTAAATGTTGATTGGAAGATTGTTGTTGGACTCAAAATGTATCTCTGTAGGCTTTTCAAAATGTTTTTTAATATAATTTCCATATGCTATACCATCATCTGAATGGTATGAGCAATCAGAACGAAATGCATCATGACCACCTGTACTTTTGATCGAATCACCCCAGTTGCATATTAATGCCGGGCCTGCAGGTGAGATTTACGTTCATAATCAAAGGAGGTAACATACAAGGGAGAGAAAAGTAAACACGCAGAAGTGAAGTAACATTTCCATGTGATATAATATAATACTCTCACTCGACTGACGCCAGGACAGACGGACTAATGAAACCAATACAAACCAGTGCTGCTGACTGTTATTGGGCTTGGAGTTGCAGTGGTGTGACTTTTTTTTCCATTTTCCAATTTTATTTTTTTGACACACCACCCACAATTATTTCTGTGGAAAATATCTGTCAGGTGAAGCTGGTGAGAAAGATGGGGGCAATTACTTTGTACACTCCACAGAGCGTCACAAATAGAGCTGGAAAGTTAACGGTATCCATCATCGAAGTTTTGCTGAGAATGTGATTTGTTTAGCATTTTAACAGCCCATAATTCCAGGTGCTTCCCCCACTTCCATGCTTGTATATTTGTTGATGGTGAATGTTAAAAGTCTAAGTCACAGTTTGTTTCCCAACTCCTCTCGGCCCCTGTTTCCAGGCCCCGCTCACTTCACACGTTTCTGCCTTTGTTGCTGGCTCCTTGTCAGTTTGTTTGTTTGTGTATGTTCCTGCGCGTCTCACCACCAGCCGGCCTGCTACCAGTGTTTGTTAGCCTACCTGTTGCCTGGACCTGCCTGTCAACTCACCAGCCTGCCTGCTTGTATACCCCATCTGCCTGTAAGCCTTGTTTCTATTATTAAAGATACTTCACTGCACCATCCAGTGTTTGAGTCTGTGTTTTGGGTCTTCCCTGCATGCACTGTTATCATCAACTTGTGACACTATATCCAACATACAAAACAGGTTTCTGTCTAACTGAACCAAACTCGGTATTGTCTTGGGTTCATATTCTCATGAATATTAAGGTGGAATTGCACATTTATCTTTGCCCAATTCTGTTGTTCTGCAGACTCCGGCTGCATCACGAATACGCTTTGGCTTTAAACTGAAGACGATCCCAGCCCAGGCAACAACTCTGTATCAGAAACATACCAACGTGGTTGACAACACATACACCACATTACCATTTAAGTACACTGCATGCGTGTGCCATTGTAAACAGGAGGCAAACTGCCTTCTCTACAGTTGTTTGCATAGTTGCAGAATGTACTACAAATGAGGAACAACAGTGAGTATACAGCAGTGATGGTGGTGAGAAACAGTTTGGAAATCATTGTTTCATTGTTGTACCTAATTCTGCATTTGGAAAATGCAACTAAGAAGTTTCCAAACTGAAACCAGTCCAGCAGAAACATGGACTCCAGGCATAAATGTAGCAAAAGTGGTGCTTTAATGTATTACTGTGGATATAACCTTAATGGTCATACCTATTAAACAAATATAAACAGATTAAAATGGAAATTTTCGCAGACGAAAGTCAAAGCTGAGGCATTAGCACCTAAAGATGCAGAATTACAACAAAAATCTGCTTCGTTTTGAAAACCGTTCTGGCGCCATGTTGGAGATACATCTGCCCAGTTGAGAGGTGACACACTCTACTACAAACAGGCTCCCACTAGATGCCAACCTTGTTTTATCTGGTGCCAAACAGATGACTAGATCATCAGGGCAGCAGACCGTGTGCTTACATCAACCCACTAACCTGTCATCTTCACTGAAAGATGGCAGAAAAAAAATCTGTTCTGTGTTACCTCTACATTCACGTTCCAACACTTTTTGGTACTGTCTTGTATTATTGCCTTTTTTTTCAATATTATTCTACGGGGATGAAGCGTGTGCAGAGAATATGGCAAAAGCTGTTTAAGTCCCTGCATCTGATAGGCTGTTCTTGCTCATAGCATTACAAGCGATTAATATTATAATCAGTTGAAAACTCCTTGTTAAGATACTCGTCATAGTTGATAAGTCGTTTCATAAATGTGGCTCACAGACTCAGAATTCCCTCCAGAAACCCCATGTGTGACGTCCTAGATGCTACACCCATGTTGTTGCTTCAGTCTAATGGATCTGAGGCCAATGTTAACCTGTGAGTCAGAGCATGAGTCAGTGTGATCATGACTCACTTCACAAGAACTCAAAGGGACTCATATAATCCAAGCAACCAAGGTGAGTTTGAATAAGGCATGCAGACAATAAACTCCATAAATGGTGTATCTTGTGATTTCATTACATTACTCACACTTAAGTGCTTCTTAAAGTACTTCAGTTCAATTAAATTCTATAAATGAACCAGAAAAAAAAGGAGTTTGCCAATAAGCTGCTGAGTTGTAAAGAGGCACACCGGCCCTGAGATGCCTTTTCAGAAACAGGCAAAGGGTTAAATCACTGATGTGTTATCTCTGATTAAATCACTGCACCACCAATTACAGTTCCTCTGTCGCCTCTAGCCTGTGCAAACAAAGAAACATTTGAATTGGGGTTTTTAACAGTCTGACTCTCCGGTCAGTGAAATGTCAGAGGGGCAGGATTTGATATTTTTATCTCCTTTATTTTATCCAGGATCTGCTAGCCTTGCAGCACGTCTGTCTTTAGAAGAGCTGTGCTTCGAGGAGCTATATGGCAGAGCAAGGGTTAAGGCTTTAAGAGGATGATGCGTGTTCGGTCTTCTTTTCATTGTGAAGAGAGAGCTAGGGCTTTTTTTTCCCTTTTAAATGGGAACACAGCTTTTCTCCACCGGTGGCCAAACCTTGACCCTCAAACCGATCTAGAAATAGGCATTCGCTAAGGGAGGAAAAAGAAGGAAACACACTCACACACATAAAGCCTCCAGCCTTTCCTTTCACCACACACATACACTTCCCACTGCCTGAGCGTAGAAGTGTATAGCACACAGATTCATGCACACACACACACACACACATACACCAGCATGGTTTCCCACTTTTTCACTCTGGGGAGAAGGTGAACTCATATTGTCGACTGCTCAGTAAAACATAGCACAATACATACACACACACACATATAGGTTTAAAGTGCATGCGCATACACCCCGTAGACACAGACCTAGACCCAGACTGTTGTTCCAGATGTCTCTTTTTGCCTTTTTTTAACCATAGTGTGTCTCTGGAGAATAATTCACAAGGGAAAGGATTTCCAAAATAAATTGCACTTGTGTTCATGAGTGTGTACCTTATTGTCTTACACTCACCAGTGTGCTATATGTCTGCACTATAAAGTTCTGTGTCCTGTATAAGAGTCGAATTAGAAACTCACCAACCATTAATTGGGTCTTTTTTTGTAGCCTTTTTGGTTTGCAATAAAAATCAACACAATGCATTTACATAGTTAAACATAAAATACTTCTGATGTGTGAGAAGCTCCTCAGTTTGGTTTTAATTTCGTCTGTTGATGGGCTGTCTCCTGCAGCCCCTCGGTGCTAAGGAATGTGGTTATAAAACATTAACAAGTAAAATGCTGCATAGCAGAAATGTTTGTTGGCATGTGTGTAAGTTCAAAAATGAAAATAATGTTCACAAACACTGTTTCAGCTACAGGCTGGAAGCCCATTCTATAAAAAAAAACTAGGATTCGTGCAACAGTCTGGTTTTGATGAGATTGGCACCCAGACTTCCTAATGTATGCAAACAAAGTCCTGCTGCTTTAGCTCCCAGCCTTCTCTCCTCATTTTCCTCCCCTTCATCTCCTCAAATCTCCTCTTATCGCCCCACTTCTCCGTCTTGCCTTCTCCTTTGCTATCCCCCCCGACGCCGGGCACAAACGCACGGGCTTGTGTGTGCGCCTCAGGCCCGGCGTAACAGGAAGTCAGAACCAGAATGCGACAGACTGCCTCTGGCCGGTCGACAGAGTTTACGGCTCCTGTGTGGCTGTAGCTGTGTGAACAGCTGCGCGCTGGGAAGCCACGGCATCTGCGCTCACCAGCCACACAGAGATGTAGCCTGCACAGAGGTCTCAACTTCTTTTTTTTACTGCCTTCATTTCATGCTACACTGAAGTGCAACTGTTGTTTTGGCCCTCGTGAGCCCGTGATAGTAAAATGTAAATTCTGCTCTGTTTTTAGCTTTCTAAGGGAACACTGCAAGATCTGGCAACAAGCAAATAAACTCTCAGTTGCAGTTTTGCCCTGTTGGGTTCTGTTCTGTGACATTGTTAAATAATGAATGAAGAATATAGTGCATTAATGCAGAGCTTAGGTACAAATTAATAGAGAGGCTGGAGTGATGCCTGATGGCAATCTGCCACAGAATTAACAGTCATGACTCATGACGGACAGTACACAGTGCTTAATCAATGATTAAAATGTGTATTATCTCAATTTTAATTCGACGTGATCGGAGTAGATATTCAAATTACAGTTAAATAATGGAAAAGAGAATGGATTTTCACTTAGGTTAAAGATCTCCTCATCTCAGAGTTCAGCGACTTTTTCGTTTAATTGAAAACCACTTCCTCGAATACAATTAATTGAAAGGGAATAGAGCCTTAATTTGGAACTAAGGGCCCGTAACTGTGGTCAGCAGTGAGACTAATGGCATTCTGCTCAAACAGAGGCGCCTGAAAAGTGGACTGAGAGTTGTTTGCCTAAAATTCCCTTGGCAAAGCAGGCATTGATCCTCAGCAGCAAACTTTGCAGCCCTGGTACAAACAGAGACTAAATGGGGGCACGAGAAGAGAAAAAAAAATCAAGATTTTAGTTCGTAATAGAATGTTGGGCAGCGGGGTAAGCTCCACGCCTGAATAATTCACTTTAGCCAAACTGTTGCTTCGGGTTCCATTCATTTTTAATGCTGTCTTTTGATGTTGATTAATTAAGCAGTGCTAGCGCTGCTGTTTCTCCGCCGTCGCTGCCTCTCGCACGGCTGCCGCACACGCACGCACACAAACACAAGCTGCAGCTTCTCCCTTCTTTTCCTCCTCTCCCTCGCCTCTATCCCTCTAAACCCTAAAGCCTTAACACCCCCCACCTCCTCCCTTCGCCTCATATTCTCACACTCACACACACACACACACACACACACACACACAC
Source organism: Selene dorsalis (assembly GCA_900303245.1). Lineage (NCBI taxonomy): Eukaryota > Metazoa > Chordata > Actinopteri > Carangiformes > Carangidae > Selene > Selene dorsalis. The sequence continues at coordinate 13,643 of OMNW01014522.1, forward strand.
ACACACACACACACACACACAAACACAAGAATATACACACACAAGCAGCCTGCCACAAACACTGCCGCAAAACAACCGCTCTTGTACTCTGTCTTTGTAACACACACATTGGCAGTGTTGCACACACTCACTCACACGCGCACACATACCACCTCTAACACCCTTAAGCCACCCCCCTCCCAAAAAAAGTGTTAAGATCCATAAGTCTTAAAAGTCTTTTCTTTTAAGGCAGTTTGGGAAGAGGATGTGTGCGTGTGCGTGCATGTGCGTGTGTGTGTGCATGTGCGTGTGTGTAGTGATGAAGGAAAGGAGAGATGTGAGCAAGAGAGGAAGAGGAGTGGGGGTAGGAAAGGGGAATGCCTCTCAGCAAACACATAGCGGATTAGCGGAGGTGTGTGTGAGTGTGTGTGTGTGTGTGTGTGTGTGTGTGTGTGTGTGTGTGTGTGTGTGAGAAAGAGAGAGAGGCAGAGGATGAATTTATTGTTAGACTCTGTACTGTACGTTACAGCTTGGGGGTTGGATGTTAATTAGAAGACATGCCTGCCTAAGCTGGTGGTGGTATCTGTGCACATACGAGGGCGCGTGCGTGCACTCGTGTATGTTTCGCGTGTGCATGAGCCATGTGTGCAAGTGTGCCTGCGCTCTGACTCTTTCATGTGTTTTTAACCAATGAAGACAAGAGCAACTAAGCATCGTCCAATCAGCAACCTGAGGTTTATAAATAGAGTTTAGCTGACTGGGGTCCTACTTGTTCTTCCAGCAATTTTCTACTTAAATTTGCTCCTTAAATGACATTTAATAGCCGCGACTGGGTCGAGCTAAATCAAAGAGCAAATTTAAGCTAGGTGTCTATTAACTTGCCCTGAGGAAGAAAAAAAAGAGTAAAGAGGATCCATTATACAGAGATGGGTTGTTACCAGTGAAAGATTTAAAGGAGACTGTTCTGAAAAAAGTATTCAGAGAATGATGGGAAGATGTTAATGGGTGCATGCACACACACACACACACACACACACACACACACACACACAGCGTCTGTACTTATGTTGTGGGCTGTGAGAGAAAGATGTTTCCCAACAGTGAAACAACACAGCAAAGCTGTACAAACAGCCTCAAACTACA
>OMNW01014523.1:0-23950 GCA_900303245.1 Selene dorsalis
GCTATATAGACTGCTATATAGACGCACCATTTAAAGTTTAAAGAAATCTATTTCGGAAATGTCAGACAGTCTTGCAGTCTATCACTCAACGTCCCCTCACAATAAGGCTAAAGACAAGATAAAGATAGTGATGTAATGATTTTCTGTAATATGACTGATGAAAGCATTTGTACATGCAGTGAGAACGATAAACAGTTCTGGGGTTTGTTATCACATTAAAATATCATGTTCATGAAGTTTAGCATTTTGCTTGTTAAACCTTTATCACACTTACCTACAACATCTACTGGTTAAGATCACATCAACTTGTGTGTGTGTGTTTGTACTCCTATCATTGTGAGGACAAGTGTGAATTTTGAACCTTTGAACTTATTGTGTGTGTATTTCCTGGATACACACACTTTTTGCTCTCTGCTGTCCCCTACTGTCAGTACAGTATGAACCACACAAAGGCCTGTTCAGTCCTGGTACACTGTATGCCTGAGGTGACCTTATCACAAGTGAACGGCTTTAAGGAGGTGTTCTTCTGTTTTCCTTACACTTTACATGACCATGGAGCCTCGTCTAACATTAGGCTTCTTCTTCTTGATGTGGCTGCTGCACTTGACACTGGCTCTGGACATTTACTGACAATATTTTTTTCATCTGCTTCCACAGGGTCTGGGGCTAGATGCTACAATGCCAGTGATGCAGAACAGAACTCAACCTCCTGGTTAGTCAATTACATCGGAAGCTTCGTGACATTCATCACCCTGGACGATCTTACAAGTTTCATCTCCCCCTCACAAGTATGTCAATTTAGTGATGCAATAAAGGCTTGTCATTAAGGCTCTCCAAAAGTTATTATGCTGAAGCTTTTTGAAAGTGGTTGGTTTTTTTTGATTATTGGTTTGTTGATTATTGGCTTATTTGTTCCTAAATTTTTTAAGGCTCAAGTATTCTCAGTGGACCAAGCCAACCTGGAGCTATTTAACAACACAGCAATCCCAGAAATTGTCACCAACTATTACATCTCACAGCTATTTGCATTCAACGAAAACTTCAGCCCTGCAAAGTGAGTATCCACCAATTTTACAAAATAAGTCAAAACATATATATAAGTAAGGGTTGTTAGCTCTGCATGTTACATGGCTTTAAATATTATTTACATGAAGTTGACAGATACAGCTCTCTCCACAGGCTTCCAGGCTTTTTCCTGTGCTCTCCAGAGATCCCAAGTGCAGCATACATGTCTGTGAATGAAGCTGAAACAACACTCCTTTTGAATGAGATTAAGAAATTTTGCAATGGAACAGTGGACCAAGAGGTACCAGTTTTGTTCATTGTCTTTTTATTGATAGAAAAAAGAAACATGAAATGCACCAAATGCACCTATCATACAGTACAGTTTGGAATTTCAACCTTTGGTTTGGAGTTTTTAAATATCGTTGTAATGAGGTTATAGTCATTTTTCAACGCTGAGAGTTTATGTGTATTACATGAAATACTGGGTTGAAAGTTTTTCGTTTGTTTCAGTTTCAGTTTTGAGTTGGTGTGGTTGGCTGGGTCTGGTTTACAATGTCTGAGTGTGTACTTCTGGAGTTCATTTGACACATCATTTTCCCTTCCAATTATACACTGAAAAGTGAGAAAAGAGAGGGCTTTTCCCAAGATGCCAGAGAGTGCAGACAAACCCGGAAAACACTTAAGTGTCATCTGTAGATTCTATTTTTATTTTTGGTAACAGGTGTATTTCTTGCCATAGGTGTCTGCTGCTCTTGCATCAAACATCCATTCCATCACAAGAGAGACATTTGTGACTCTTGGCAGTGCTAGCTCAGGCCTGTCCAACAGCCAGATCACTTCTGTTCCCCCATCAGTGCTGGTTTCCTCTTTATCCATTCTGGGCACAGTCAGCACTTGGAGCCAGGAGCAAGCCACCACTATAATCCAACTCATAAGTGCATCAAGCTTCCAGGTGAAGACCCTACTGTTCACTTTACCCAGCTGATAATCGTGTGAAATATTTAATGCTTATAGCACATCCATGCCAACCAATATCCTATACTTGTTTGAGTGCCGTTTGATCAAATATAAAATGTCCCTGAAGTAGTTTGCTTCTTTGGTGATCGTGGCTTTGATGAATGCAATTGTCCTAAATAGCTCAACACTGGATCCTCCCTGGAATCCCTTGGCACTCTCATTACTGGGGTTCCTTCAAAGGTGATAGAGGACATCCCAGCTTCAGAGCTGCTCAGCATCTCCCAGAATCTCACCTTCGTGTCCAACATGCTGGAAAGCCCATCAGTTGTCCAACAGACCTTTGTCCAAAAGGTACAGTAAACTTCTGGTTTTACCACAACATACAATACAATCCAGTTAAGACTCTCAGGTCAATGTCTCCATCTTTATGCAATGCTCTGTGTGTTATCTATAATCATTCTCTTGGGGGAATTATGCATTCATATGCATTTTTTCATTTCAATATGTAATTAATCCAAGCAATACATTTTTGTACACTGTAGTGCACCTAATGTTTTAGCTCATATCTCTTATACTGTGCATTCCACCTGATAAAGTCCTATTGTTCCTAAAAGAGGCCAACTGGCCCTTTACAATGATATCTTGTGTGGGGGGTTGTGGCTTTCCAAACTTCCTGTCTGTCTCTTTTTAAAATGGCTCAACAAGCAAATTTTATGGTAAATGTAAGAGTGAGCATGATATTGACCATTTTAAGCATTTTGAATCCTATATTTTGATTGTTTATTATAAGTAAACATCTCAGCCACATTTAAGTAAATTTTCAGAGCTGAATTGGTTACTTTTCATAGGAAAAAACGCTAATTTTACGAATGTTCACTGTGGTGGACATCAGGACTCTGTACATGTGCTTCACATGTTTTTAAGAACAGCTCTTTGACAGAAGCTGAGTAAATTCTTTACAAAATCACTGAGGTAGATTCAGAAATAGATTTATCAGAGGATGAGTGTCCAAGAAAAGATGTTGACACTGCAGGAGAGTGTAAAAGTTTAGATGAGGAGGAGCCGGATGAGGGAGATCAAGACACAGTGCTGGATGGGGTGCACCATCGGCCTCTATGGGCCACAACCAAAACATAGGGTTCTGAGGTTTTTAATCAGTGCAAAATGATTGCCTGTAGAAATCTGTTCCAGAAAAAAGATCCCATGATTTTATTCTTGACTCTAAATAATGATTAGTCAGTGAAAAATGTTCATGGATGGACAACAAGCCTTTTGTTATGGTATCAAGATAAGTGCATAAGATTCAGCCTGTTTCTCTGTGTCTCTAAAAAGTCTCAATGCTCTATGAAATACAGTCACAGGTCTAATGATGAAATCACAAAAGTCACTTGAATGTTACTATTCACATCACAAATAGTGTAGTTATTATTAGTTTTTTTATGTACTTTACTGTACTTTACTGGATAGTTCTATTTTCTCCATGTACACAATAAGCATCAAAATATTGCACATTTGAGAACAGTATAGTCCTGTTGTTCTTTGCAATTTGTTCTTCACCACCCCAACACTAGTTTACATAAAAAAAATCAAAATCTGAAAACTTTTTTTGGGGGGGTTTTCTGGGTCTCAGGAGGATATACGACTTTACATCATTGAAATCTAATTTAGCAAGGACAGTATTTGCTGGAAACTAAATGTTTTCTCATTATGGATACATAGTTAAACATATTTAATCCTTAGGAGTCAGGTTACTATAAGTAATTCATGTGACTGTCTCAATAGAGTTAGTCATGAATGACTTCAAAAAGGTCCAATGACTAATTTTATTGTAATATTGTAATTGTGTAGTGACATGTTACAATTAATGTATGCATATGAAGAACTTTATACAAAACTCAGACTTTCATCAGCACTTCTGAAACTAAACCTACTCCCTTGCAAGTGGATAACAAGGAACAGTGCATGTGTTCACTCTGAAAATGGATTTCATCTGGTAGATCATATCTGTGGACACAAGTCCAGCCCAAATGGTGCAGAATGTCCCTGATGCTATGGCAACTGAGATCCCGCCATCAATGCTGGTGTTTTCTGAGGAGAATGTGGACATCAGTGTGCTCAACAGAAAGAAATGGACACAGAGTCAGGTCAGTATATGATTTTACAAAGAGAAAAGAGAAGTTTGATTGATTAGCACAAAGTATGAATGTTAGGATTATCATACCAGCTCAAAGTTACTTATCAACAATCCACAAAACCCCTGTTACATTTATGTTTTGCTATGAGGGAGTAAAATAAGGTATGAAGTTACATAAAGCTTGAACAGTTGAGAACACACAGCAGGGCTCAGAGAAACTGACTCTAAACCTGTGCTTTTGACATCCTCGTTTTGCTCAGGAAACAAATGCCTGTTAATTGTTATTGAATTGTTTTGATATTTTTCTTTCTAGGCTGCCATGTTCTTTGGGACACTTGCTGAAATAAACTTTGACTCTGAGCAGTAAGTGAAGTCCCAAACCTATTTATGTCTTGTTTTTTTCCACAAGATCATATCGGGCCTATTAATTTTATTTGTCTTTTTCCATTCTCTCCCACAGACTTACTACATATTTTCTACAAGGCTTCACATGTACATCAGTCCAGAGAATGACAACAACGAGGATCCAGGGTCTGGTCCGTGCCTGCAGACCAAGGAGACGTAGGGCCAAAGTGGAACTGAAGGAATCACAGGTGAGGTCACAAAAAATCTATGTGAAGGAAACTTTTATTTACAGTACATTATCATGGCTTTTATTTGAAGTTGGAATACTGGTGTTAAAAAAAAAAAATTCCACAGCTGACTTGCATGTACAACTTGCTCGGTGGAAACATCTCCCAGAACTTCACAGACTATCCCTCAGACATGCTTCTCTACTTAAAGTAAGTCCATCTCTGAGAATTTTGTTGTCCTGCCCTCATAAGGTGCCTCTGGCTTCAACAAGTATACATTTGTTAATTGATTATCTCATCTTTATGTCAATTTATTACAGCAAAAAAGATATCAAGAGGGACAACTGCAGGGCATACATTTCTGCAGTGGGTGCTGCAGACTTCTCTGTGGCCTCTAGCATTTTGAACAAGAACTCACTGCTGCTCAGTGAAGCCAGGACCTGCCTGGTGAGAGAGAAAAAAAAAACAAAAAACAAAATATACATGTATACATATATACAGTATATATATATACATACATATATATAAGGAATTGATTTGAATGTATAAGTGGTACAATGTGTGTCATGGTATTTTGAACTGTATAGGGCATAAATGGCTTGAATCTGAGCAGAGACAATGTGGAGGTCCTGGGGAACATGGCCTGTACTCTGAACAGCTCTTACATCCAGAACGCTGATCCTCTAATCCTGGAAAAACTCAAAGCATGCAAGGACTTCTCTGGAAGCCAGGTGGAAGGCATGGAGACACTGCTGTTGTCTGGGAAAACACTTTATGGGTACAGTAATTAAATCAAATCAAGAGCCAGGAAATGCGTAACAATATGAATATTCTTTACTCCTCGTGTTGTCAGCAAATCCCATGAAAAATTAAAGACAAGAGTAATTGATCCTGTTAAGAATAAGATTATGGTGTATTTTATTGATCCCAGACTGGGAGATGATTAATTTTCTGTGCAGCCAAAATCTGTTACAGTTTACTCCTCTGTGCCATAAACCTTCAGTGTTTAACTTAATCACAGTGAACATAGTCACGTTGTTGTATAGTTTGAATCAATCTCTGAAAATTGACACAAACAAATTATCAAAATGAGAAAATGAAATTAGAAAATGGATTTCAGATTGAACCTCAGAAATTATTTCATTGAGTTGAACAAACACAAAATTGTTTTTTGTCTTTTGTGGGATTTTTGTCCAATAAATAAAACCTTTTCTATACTTAATCGTACACAAATCTTCACTATATTTTATATAAATATATTCATAGAAATCTATAATGCAACAAATATTAAATTCCTTAAGTGGGCATTTAGGCGGCAAGGCAGAATATTATCTTTTGTTTTTCAGAAATGTCACCACTTGGAACCAACAAACACTGGAGGAGCTTGGGTCTCTTCCTCTGTATTTAACAAGAAACTTCTGGGGACACTTCAAAGCCGTATGTTGATACAGTTTGGTATTATTGTGCTAGTTTTATCATTGATTAGTATGTAAGAGATTTCTTTAATAATTTAATTTTTTTCTTGCAGCGAACAAAGAGAAGGTTCCTTAAGTCTTTTATGCCCCGTCTGAGGAAATCGAAGACAGAAAAGAGGAAGCTCAAGAAGCTGTTTAAAGAGACTAGTGGTCGCAAGACAAAACGAGGAGCAGGTGAAGGTTCATTTTTTGTGTTTGATTAACAAAGCAGCTGCTGATAATAAACCTGAAACAATCAGTCCATTAATAGATCAGTCAGTCACATGAAATTAGTCTGAAATTGTCTGAGGTGTTACTAATAATGAACAATCATTTTAAGCAACTGCTGTGTATTTCTTATCCAAACAAGTGAGTATGGCATACAAAGTCAATTTTTTATTTGTAAAGTGGAGAATTTAGTTATTTCTTCTTTAGTCGGTCATTTAAGTAGCATGACAAAACAAGCACTTTGACGACATCACTGCAGATTCTTAAAGAATGCAACCTCTCTATTTGTAATTGACTAAACTGCTGACTATGTGTGACAATGTTGTATCTACATTCAATGGTTTTCACTCATTGCCTCTCTCATTATGATCTATAAAAGGCTGCACTGTGGGCAACATCACCCAAGTGACAGTTAGCGACGCTTCCTTCCCCTTTGGCTATGACCAGACACAGTTTGACCTCTGCCTGGATGTCCCTGTTTTGAAAGACAATCTGAACTCCATTTGTGATAAAGTGGATGATGATGATCTTCAGAAAATCATTCTGAAGAAACTCAACCAGGTAAATTTTGTGTATGAAATCTAGGGTCACCTTAAATCTGATTGGCTGCTCAGTAAGAGGCATATAACATTTATAACAAGACAAACTGATACATTGAATATTAAAGAAATTCAGGCAGAATGTGCCATAAACTTTTGGGAATAAATATGTCCCGGCAAGGGTTACAGGAATATACTAGAACATGTTTTATCATTTTAGATAAAGCTGAACAAAATCAAGACATTACAATGGTACAGGATGTGATGCTAGCAATGTGATTGTGGTAATGTTGATATAATGGGGGTATTTCTATTCATGAAGAAGGACATATTTCAGTACATTATCATATGTTACTCCACAGGCATTCCCAACCAGTGTCTCTGATACTGAAGTCCAAGTGCTGGGTTCAGTGTCACGCGTGGCATCACTTGACGACATCTCAAAGTGGAGCATCACAACAGTTGACACCCTGGGAGCACTCATGAAGGATGAGGATGGATCATGGGAGTCAGAAAAGGTACAATATATAGGGCTTCTTCAAACTATCCAGTCTTATATGCCTTATTATAACAGAGCCTCATCCTTGTATACATATGTTCACACAAGATATTTTCTTTAACATTGTCTAGAGCAATGCAATCATCACCAAGTATCTGAGTACTTCTGGGAACACCCTGGGCAGCACTGAGCTAAACATCATTGACTCCAACATGTGCTCATTAGACACCAGCACACTGAAGAGCATCAGCCCAGACAGTATCAGGTGTGTTGTAGACATGTAGCTAAAAGATGCTGCTATATGTGGTAATTTCGACTTAATGCTGAGTTTCTTTTTTCTTGCCTCTTGTCAGAAATGCCAAGCTTCTGAATGTAGCGTCATGTTCATCCGAGCAGAAGAGAATCCTGTATGAGATCAGTAACACGTCCTTCAGCTCCCAGCGTGCCAGTCCCTCCACCTTTTACAATTTGATTAAGACCTATATAGGTGAGAATGGATGTTTCCCATTTCTGTCTGTCCCTTGCTGTTTCCTTACGTCTCATAAAACTCCCCTCCAATTGCCTGTTTTCCTTTCTGCTCCGACAGGTGGAGCACCTCTGCCAGATTTGGAAGCACTGTCAACTCAGAATATCAACATGGATGTAGACACTTTTAGGAGCCTGGACCCCAATGTGATTGCTGTAAGGATCCTTGTTAAAGAGTTGATTACAGAATGTTTTGTTTTATTGTAAACAAAGTATTCTATAGCTGAAGTGAGGTTATGCTTCAGGATAACCTACCTGTCAATGCTGTCGTATGTCTAGGGGTCTTGGATTTATTGCAAGGAAGTATGGTAGCCTTAAGAGTAATAGATAAGACTCATGAAAGCAAGCTTAAGCAATAGTTCATGTTTGAAGTTCAATGCCATACTTATCCATTGCATTTAAGGCCACAGCCAACAGCTGGTTAGCATAGTTCAACATTCAGAAAATGAATGTATAATGTTTGTTTGTTTTTTCTACAAGATGGCATAGGTAACTGACAAGCATTTTAACCTACCTGGCTGCTGTGAGGAGTGTTATATTAAAACACTTCTACAAGAATACAAATTATTTTCCTTTTTTGACGAGTATCAGCAGTTAGGTGCAGTTAGGAGCACAGGGAAATGAGTTATATTAAGAAGACTGAAGAAGACCCAAAGCTGTCAGTTACAGGGTTTGAATACGATTACTATAATGAAAGTATTATCAGTGGTTCACAAAGTGTCTTTACAAAAATGCATGAAACTGCATTCTTCTAAATCTCTAATATTTACATTGTTGCTCATAATCCAGTGAAAACGTCAGACCAATTCTCATGATTGTTTCATTTGAAATGCACAGGACTTGACTGTGACCGATGTCCAAGGCCTCATGGGTAGCCACCTGCAAGATCTGAAGGTGTTTGAAAATGACCCTGTGATTCAGAGTTGGGTGAACAGGCAGGTGCAGTCAGACCTGGATACGCTGGGTCTGAACTTAACCACCACTAACACAAGTCCTACTTCAACGTCACCATCCAATGTTGGGACAACCACACAGGGTAAATATGCATACCTTATCAATTGAATGTAGCCTTAGCCAAATCTTCCATTACTGAGCAATATATGAAGTAAGAAAATTTAATTGTGATACATGTTTAACAATAAAAGGCCAAAGGGGAGAAAAAAAAGGAAGGGCCGCAGCTTTCTGCATTAGATCTTGTTTTGTGTTTCACCAAAGAAACAAGTAAAAATATTGTTTGCCCTATAAACACTTGACACCATGAACAACAACAACACTTTTATATATCCTGCAGCCACACATACCAGCACACAAAACATTAACTGTGTAGGAAGGTGGTATAGCTTGTGGGGTGACCTCAGGTTGCATTGTGGTTTTCAGCCACAAGAGGACGCAAATGCACCACAAAGTAGTCGGTCATGATACTACAGCTTGTATATACAACCTAAAAGCAGCATCTGGCTAATATACTGTAAGATTATGTGTTTGTAAGTAGTTCTAAGTAACTCTGCTTGGCAGTGCACAATGTAAACAGATCCACCCTCATTCACAGGGAACACTATGGCAACAGCAACAAATGGTGAGCAACTACAACTTATTTCCAAAATGAAATGATCAGTTGGACCAGTCTACACTATGATAATCTTGCTGTGCAGCAGTACAAATCTGATGTTTAATCTGTTTCCACTCACAAAAATTCAACAGTCTTGCTCCTATGATGTCGTCCCAACCTAATAATCACATGCTTTTGGCTTCTAGCTTCAACCACAAGTGGGGCCAGAGAGTTTGCAAAACACCCAACATCCATATTCCTGGCTGCTCTACTGACAACTGTGCTGCAAATACAACAACAGCTAACTTAAACAGACATGACTTTTAGCATTCTGATCAATAATCAGTCATTATCTAACGATTTATTTTTTCACGTTGTGCTTTTCCAGTGTTATTAATTCATGCCTGAAGGTTTGCTTTATTGCTACTATTTCATTGGTGCATCATTCATCACATTGTAAAACTGCTACAGAACAATGCAACACTATAATCAAAATGTATGAATATTTTAAGTGCTGATCAGGATTTTCTTCTACATACTTTGATTTTGGAATTAATTACCACTATTTATTTTCAAATATTATTTAAACTCCATGGAAAATAAATACCTCAAAATCACTAAATGATCTATTATAATTTAATCTGTATTGCTGTTCTTTAGATTAATAAAAGCATAATAAATATCTCAGGCCTGTGTCTCTGTTTAATGGAACAGATTATTAAGGAATTCAACATGGACTTCACACATTAGATAACTAACCTTCCAAGTGTAGAAAGAGTTAAAATATTTTAATTCTAACTTGTATCAAGACAATAGACCACCTATGTCTAAAGCCTCAGTTTGTATATTTATATAAGCCCATTCCATGAATTATGCCTTGCCACATTTCAAGATATCTGAAAGGTAGACATTATTATTGTTATTGTTATTATTATTATTATCATTGTTATTATCATTAAGGGGTGGTGGGGAAAAAAAAAACCTTACACAGTAACTGTTTGGATAATGTCTTTATTTTTTGAATACCATAAAACAATAAGAAAAAAGAAAAACTCATCCTGGCCTAAAACAATAGCCCACTTAAATGTAAAATGTATCTCCCGGCTCATGAACATAACAAGATAAACAGACCACAGCCACAGTGGCGGCACTCTGAGGCTGCCGAGTGATGCTTTAAGGAAAATGTTAATGCTAACATGCTGATATTTGGCAAGTATAAGGTTCACCATGGTCACCATCTTAGTTTAGTACTTAAGAATATTGCAAATAAGCACTTAAGTAAATCTGAGAAGGGATCACCAAAGTTATTGCAATTCATCCTCACTGATCCTGACGACTGCATAAATGTTTATCTTCCATGTCAACCAGTCCAATAGCTGCTAAGAACCTACACTCAAAATCATCACTTATTGAAGGATCACCAAAAGTCAGCAGGTCTCACCTTATGTGCTAAGGTCTACTGTAAAAGAAAAGCTTATTCTGTCTTCACAGTAAAAAAGAAAATACAGTAACCCACTTAAAATGTCCACCAGTTTATGTCTGCTACTCTGAGCGTGTCTGTCCCTCTAGTCTTCTATGCTTTGCAGTAAAGTAGATGTAGTATTAGTAAATGCCCCATATTTTCAAGCCATGCAGTTCCTAAAGTTTTGTATTTATTGGTGCAGTTCCAAATGAATCCTGCAGGTGATCCTCTCTCTCTCTGGTTAAGTGTACATTGAAAGGTACAACCACTGTGAAATAAAGAGGGAATAGATTATTCATGCGTTTCAGTCGACAGGCTCATAATTGTTTGATCACAGAAAAGTGCAAATCTATGGGAACTGCATCTAAACATTGCCTGTGAGATATTTGCAAATAAAAGTTGTTCAGGTTCATGAATGCAGCTGTCATCTGCCTACAAATTACAAAAGAAATCACAGCACTGAAAAGCTTTTATTACCTCCTTTTCACGAAGGGTCATGGTCAATCCATCAGACAACTGGCGGAAGATTTCTTTTGAGAAAGACACAAATTCTTGTTACTCCAGGGACAGATACTGTTATTCTGCCAGTAAAATGCACTGGACACAAATTGTACCATTTAAATATCTTTTAAAAGTGTCAGAGATGAGTATAGCAGTCCAAGGAGGAGCATCTCTCTGTCACACACACGCACGCACACACAAAAAAACATAGACACCTCAGAATGAGGCATTTTTTACGCTGATATAGAGATTAACTCACGGCTCATGCAGTCAAAGCGCAGGACTAAACTGATGAAATTTTCCAATGTAATGTTTCCAGAGGATCCCCCGTAGCGCAGAGCCATCAGATTCAGCATGTCATCGCTGATCTTCTGTCCTGGCAAACAGAACAAGAATTTAGACACACCTGGTATGTGCTTTGTTGCTGTTTGCGTGTGAATTTCTCAAGAAAATGATGATATAATTAAGATGCAGATTATGGAACAGCATGTTGCGGGTTCAGTTTTCAAATGAAAGGTTTGGAGCATAGCCAATAAACTCTTGCCAAGAAACAAAGGGGACATACAGTTATTAATAACAGATACAAGATAATGGATGCACTTGTGTTTCCCATGAGAAAAAAGCCTGTTCATGTTAAGACACAGAACTGATTGTGTTTTTTGTGGTTTATGTGGTTGTTGGCCACGAACCACAGCTTTTTCTTCAATGCTAAATGTTTCCCTTTAAGTAGCTTCTGGAGGTATTAGTTATTATGTTACCAGTACATACAACATGATATTCCATGGTCAGTTTTATAGAGTATTTTAACCTCTACAGAAATGTCTACATGAGGCCTCTCATCACATTTCAGGTGGCTGTGGGCTGTAACAGTTCAACCAAGAAGAGATTTCCCCTCTAGAGTTGAGGAAAGCCCTACATGAATACATGAACACAGTTGCAGAACTGTTCCAACTCTGTTAACTGTAGCACAGGTCCACAATTTAAATTGTATCACACTCTAGTTTTGACTTACGTATTATGTAATATATGATTTTGAATACACAACTTATACTTCATCACAGTTGATGTGCGCAATTTATCTGGTCCCTGGTTTCATAGCTCTGCTTTATATCTTGATTATATCTTTATGTCTTTGGTATCTAACTTTTGTGTTTTCTGTTTCTTTGCACCTTTCATTAGATTAGACAGAAATAAAGGGGCTAACTCCCTGGATAAAAATGTCCATGGAGCTGGTTGATACCTCTAGCCGTGACTGCATTCCTGAGCTCATTCAGTGACAGTGTTCCAGTTCTTGAAACATCAGTGTGGTAGAAGATTTTCTGGGTAAAGAGAAAAGTTATGTGAAAATCAAAGCTCAACACAGCAAGAACACACAAACCATGATCAGGAAAATAACTGTGATCTAACTCAAGCTGTAACTCTGCAAAATGTAAATTTGTAATCACAATGGAAGCAACATATCATAATATGTTTTATTATGAAATAATTAATCTTAACTTGTGTGTATGTATCCTTTTACCATGTAAGTGCTGACTTTCCTCCACATGCGCAGAAATTCATCACCATTCAGTGTCCCGCTGACAGATGTCTTTCATCAGTCATTAAGTTATTAAATTTGCTCTTTTGTTTTCATGTCTATTAAATCGAATCATACCAGCAAAAGGGCAAGCAGGATTAAGCATGGGAACAAATGACAAGAAGAAAACAAGACAAGACAAGAAAGGAAAGCAGAGCCAAATAACCAGCTACACCCCTACTGACAAATGTTGATCTTTTTGCTGGCTCTGGTTTTGCAAACAGGACATGGTCATGCACAAAAAAATGACCAAAATGATATGTACAACAGTTGCTCCTCAGCCTAACTTTCAGAGGTGGTAGTTTCCCTGATGCTACAGCAATATAGTTATTGCAATATTGCTAATTTGCAGGTAAGACAGAGAAAATAGACAAAACCTCAAAATTATCTTTGAGAGAAGTTCATAACAAATTTCAAAGAAAAGGATACATCCATCAGAGCAATCATGCTGCGACAGGCATCAATGCTGAATCCTCCAGACTTCAAGTCTCCTAAAGAAAAGTAGAAAAATAGCAGACACTCAATTTAGCCAAATCGAGAAACATAGCAATGTCACATGACTATGAATATTTTTGAATTTTACAGTCCAAACCTTTCAGGATCACATCATTCAGAATCTTCTGTAGCTGCTCGGCATCCACCTCCTCATACTGGAAATGAAAGCAAAATGTCAGATTTGCATTAACTAACATTAACATCCTTCATGGTTAACTTTGTATTGAGGGGGAATAATTGCATGTTATACTTTATAGATGTTTGTATGACAACATTGTGGGTATCTCTTAGCCACAAGTAACCTCTTGGTGTCTAGTTTATCTTCGTCGACTGTCGATTGGTGTAACTGAAACTGCACTGTGGAAAGTGTTATAGATACTTTCAGCTAATTTTCAGTGAGGGAATACTGTTTATAATCATAATCCCTAGAATCTTAAGCTGTTGCTTTAAGACACACAAATTACCTTGTCAGAGTGTTTAAGGAACAAATCCAGGATTTTTTTGTCATTTTCTTCATCTGGGGTTGGTGAGAGTGGCTGAAAAGGAAGTGTCATACAGGGTAATCGGTACAGTAAACACCATAGAACGAAAAGTTATGCAGTTCACAACATATTTTAATTGAATACCTGTTCATCATGGGCATGATCTTCACCATGTTCATGGTGATGGCCACTAGAATTCTCACTGAGAGAAAAAACAAGAGGCAACAATTCATTACTATGCATTTGTTTGGGGAGTAACCCATGTTAAAACCGTGACGCAGTTGCTTTGTCATTTAGAGCACCAGTTAGCTGGAGGGTTAATAAAAGTTTGGTTCACAGTGTACAGGTTGGCTCATGACCTGTTAATGTTTGTTTGTCACATTAGGTAGGCAGGTGCAGCAATGTAAAACAAAAGAAATGCAACTCCTGTTAAGTAACAATAAAAGGTGTCTTATTTGCATAATGTACGAGATTGACCTGCTAACTTAAGCCATGGTAAAACCTAAACTGAACAATCACCTTGTTCAGTTAAGAATAGGGTGTTACATGAACAAGAAAAAACGTTAATTGATTATTCTGCACGGGAAAGATGATGGACGTTTGGGTATACAGTAGAAGCTTTGGAGTTGTTTAAAGGCACCTTTGATGAGACCAACAAAGGTAATGCACTGTGTAATGAGTTGGGTTGCAGTTTTCAAGTCCAGCATTGCTTTTGGCATAAGTGCATCCTTCAGTTAAATGCTTGTCATACAAGATTAGTGTGACAGTGTGTGTTAGATCTAGTAGAATAAGTGCAGCCTTCATTAACAAATTTCTAAAAGCCAGTCAGTGTTGTACATAACTTACTGGACATGGGTCTCTGCCTTGGACAGAATGGTCAGGATGAAGGAGGCTGTCTCATTAGGTCTGAAGGTGGATGGCACAATCAGGTATTCACCAGGCTTCAGCATAAGTAACAGCATCACCTCACGTCCATTGACGTAGCTTTGAGTTTGGGCAACGGGTTGGTTTCTGGCAAAGAAATCTTCTGAGAACTTCCCCTTCTCACCTTTGTACTGAGATGGCAGAGATAAATAAATGTTTAGCAGCTAATTTCAATCTCCTATATAGATGAACAGTGTACTAATAATGTTTCTTACCTCATCAGTCACCTTGGATGAAATCAGAGGTAAATGAGTTTGAAGACAAAACAAAATTAGTTCAGGTGAGATCATGACATGATGTATAAATTAAATAGCACAAATGCAAATCAAACCATGAATAGAGCTTATCAGGTGTAAAGTATTTACCAAAATTCAAGTACAAATATAATCAAAAAGCTCAGTGTAAAATTTACTTTAAGCCTACTTGGAAAGTACTTCATGAAGTTAACTTTTTAATTCAGCACTAATGATGAAGTATATTAAACATGCTGACACAGAATCTCTGGGCATACAGAATGGTTTAATCTTTTCTTAAAATTTAGTTCAGCAGCTGTTACCCATGTCTTTGCATGACATATTTATAAAATACCCCAAAGTGTGGCACAGCAACAAAAAAGTTAAATTTGACAATACCTCAAATATTGAGAATCCAATGTGGAGATTTTGGACCAGACGTCTGTTCCTCTTGTCAGGCTTTTGCATGAGAGACACCAACATGTTGTCTCCACCCTGTGTCTGAGAGCATTTACTGAGTAATTCATCGACTGTGACGCGATACTGTGGATTGGTCCAGAAGGTCCCTGGAGAACAGAAGAGACAGTGAAGAGTAGACTGAGTCAAATGATTCATTCAAAAAAGTAGAAGAAAAAAATGTCTACTTCAGTAGTAAAGATAAACCTAATGCTCCTGATGGGGAGTTGGATGAACAGTAAACACTTATAATATGATAATGTACGCTGAGAAATCAGGAAGTCTTTTTACATTCTTCTTTCTCTGAACTGATGCCTGGTGTGTGACACTGGGATAGTCATAGAAATTAATGATCAGAATTCAACCAAGTTAAAAATTACAATAAATTAACTGATTGAACTAAGATTTCTGAAAGATGCAATTTTATTCAGTCTTTTGGGTGTCTCAAACAGCTCATATGGTTACTTGCTTAAACATCTACAATGTCACATTTTTGCTTTTAAGTATTTTGGTTAGACAGTAAAAGAGCAGACATTTTAAACAGACATTCTGAGATGCAGAGACAGTTTTATATAAATTCACAAATTCTTCACAAGTACCAGTTTTCAATATAGAACTCCTTATTTATCATTTTAGGCTTTTATAAAGTACAGGGAGTACCTTGGTTGTTCGCGCATCCACCAGCAGTGATTCCTGCAACCCATCTGCCCTCATAGTAGGAGGTCTTCCAATGGCAAGAGGAGCTTCCATCAAGGAACTCAGGACACAGGGTGCAGATGTCAAGATCTGAGTAGAACTTGCAGAAATCTTGCAGTGTCATCCTGTCAAAATATGACTTTAATTTAGATAGGTATTCTTGTTCTCTTGATTGTGATGAAAAAATTTAAACCACCGGTCTTTCACTGAATCCATGACAGAGAACATTAATTCCATACACAATAGATTTGTGCATATATTATGTGATATATTTATTGATGAACTATGAACTATGATTCCAAAATGCTTACCAAAACTCCCCATTATCACTCACGTCAAGGCATAGCTTACGTTCTTCAGGACTCACGGTTTGCCACAGTGGTGACCTTCAGAGACATTAACATATAAAAAGAAGAAAAATAAGAAGTCAGTAGTTACTGTATCTAACCCACTATTAAAATTCCATTTAACTAGCCTATGATAAAACAATACAAAATACTTCGCATAGCAAAACCTTATGCCATGAGTGACCAAAACAATATCAGTTAGCTTGGCATACTGAGCGAAGATTTAATGGTCAACCCAATTTAGTAGTCTCAGTTTTGCTGGAGAACTGCCATTAGCAAGATAGGTAACCCAAAAGTAGTCTGTACCAGAGCTGCTTAGTGACCAACAGGTCACACTGTGGTTGTACTAGCACAGTGACCATGGTGTGGCATAAAGCTGAAAAAGTGTTTATAAACTGAAAACTCTGGTTTTGAAATATTCTGTTAACAATTTGTCAACAGGCTGTATTAGCTGTTCATCTTGTCTTGACTAGAATCTGTTCCAAACATCATTAAGGTGATTACATTTTTAAAAAGTACTTTGTTACCGTTTGTGAAGAATGATCTCAGACATAAACTGGATACATTACTTTAATTGCTGGTTGTGAATTATGCAAGATCTCTGCAATAAATGATTTGGTTGAGGTATGAATGATGCCTGCGATAATGTTCATTTGGTAACACTTAACACTGCAGCTGTTACAACTACCTCTAAGATAGAGATTTATCTCAACAACACATCAAATGACATGTCAAAGCTTGGCTTCCCTGTTTATGTTTCTCAACTAGTGCATCTAGTTTATAACAGCATTAAGGCGATGATATGGTGACATAGGCGTAGGCATATTTTGTACTATTTTGTCATGTGAAAATAGTTTTAATATCTTATCTCAAGAGGCAACAAATAACTGTTCCTCCATGAAACATCTGAGTCTTTGCCATTCTTACACATCACTCCAGTCTCCATTCCACTCTCTTTGACCCCAGGGGTTCCACAAACGCACCAGGTTTACAGGTTGCCCACGACTCATCACCTGACCATTTATCAATCAAGAGAGAACAAGCGTTATTGACATAAATTACTGAATTCTGTAAGTTGCCCTTTCTTTGAAGCAAAGTATTTCACCTGTCTCACACCCGTGACAGAATAGGCATGTCCTTGGACAATTCCATTGGGTAGTATAGTGTTTTCAGATGTTGCCTACAAGATAGAGATAGATGTATACTGTCACTGCAAGGAGTCTCTGTCTTGTGTAACACATAATACAAATGTCAAGATTATATATACAACATTTTAGGATATAGTGACAAGCAAGTCGGTCTATTTTCATGTTGTCCACACTCAAAAACAAGCCAATGCACAGCGCACCTCACCTGCAGTAGGCTAATCCCTCTAACAATGGAGTACTTCAGGGGCTCATCTGGTCAAATGCAAGTAAGGCCTTAACACAATTGCACAGATTCAAATCCAGCTTGTGCCATTTTCTGCATGTGATCCTCTCTCTCCTAGCTTTCCCATCTCTCTCTCTTTGTTTTTCTCCCACTGTCTCTGTTACATTAAAATAGCTTTGATAAAAATGAATGTTATGATGCCTGTATGAAAGAAGAGGATTGTAAACCATTTAGCACTCTTTCACAAAGTGCTGCATACATGAATGAAGCTACTTTCTGGT
This sequence comes from Selene dorsalis, assembly GCA_900303245.1. NCBI lineage: Eukaryota > Metazoa > Chordata > Actinopteri > Carangiformes > Carangidae > Selene > Selene dorsalis. Next base: position 18,287 of record OMNW01014523.1, read on the forward strand.
GTGCTTTACTTTAAACCCAAATGTCACAGGTAGGCTACTATGTTGTAGCCATGTTACCAGTAATTTATTCCACGACTGCACTCCCGGCCCCAAAATGAGCAGTGGAGGGATGTATGTGACATGTAAGACTTATGGCTTGTGGCAGGCAGAGATATTAGAATATTTCAGTTTAAAAAAGATAAAATAGGTTAGCATGGTGGTAACTGGTCATTCTGTTTTGAAACTGATACACGCTGCAATGTGATACAGGGCTGGTATGTTACTCTGTGCCTCCACTTGTTTTGTGCTTTATTTTCATTGCTAAAAGGATGATTAGCATGTTTGCCACCTCTCTTTGGCTCAGCATCTTACTTAATCTCCTCTGATGTGTAGGACTGTAATTTTACGGCTGTAGATATAACAACAATGTTTCTTAGGAGAAATATGCTGTTAGACCTGTCAAGTAACTTTGAGAATGACAAACATCAGTCAGTTTTAGGTTTAGTTATATATTCACTTAATATGGTTGATGAAATTCAGAATAGTTCAAACACAGAGTGTGAAACACCACACATTGTGAAAATTATGTAACTGAACTGGTGCATCCACTGCATGAAAAGTCCTCACATGTCAGTAACACCCCACCCTTTCAATATTTAAAGGTCAAGACGTCATAGCCTCTAGCAGTTTTTCAGTGGAGTATTTATCTTTATCATCTGTAAGGAACATGTTCTATCAAGAAATCTTTTTTCCTGTTTTGGAAAGTATAAAAGACTTAGAATACCAAGATTTTTAGAGGTTAAAGTCAATCTCAGTCAGTCTCAGTGATCATAATCTTCACATTTAAGTAAATAAAAATAAGACATGGTTTGATAATATGTTTTATTTCCATCATATCTTTGTATTTATATAAGAGTTTAGAGATCACAATGTAAATTCCAAAATACTCTAGAATATTTTAGAGCTTTATATTGCTCTCACGCTCTGTATGTTGTGTAACTGAGATACTGAGCCATGGCAGGCACTGCTGGTACTTACATTGATGTTCAGTTCACAATGTCTGGAATCATCTGCCCTTTCTTTGCATATGCATAAATGTGGGAGTTTAAATTTCCTGTTAGGACAAGTGAACATGCTGGCAGCTAGACAGGTCTACTATTACATCCAACATTCACGTTAGATACAACAAGACAGACTTTGTAGTTGTAAGGTAAACTAATCTTAGCCTTAACATTTATTCTAAAATGGTCTTTTGGACAGAAAGTACAGTTTACAAAAGCAAAAAGAACCAGCTTCGTAGTTTTGTGCGGTATAATCGTTCTTACCCCTGGATATGTACCACAACCCATCAGGGACTGGGACTGGCCAGCTCTGCACATCAGCTCCCACAGTTTTGGAAAAGGATCTGCCAGCTTTATGGACATGTGAACACCACCAGTGAAGTCCACCAAAGCCTCAGACGGATTTCCAGCATTCATGTCAACATAGGAACCACACACCCTGTAATAGGGACAGTTGGTGTGAAATCACTCAATAGACATTCTGAAAATAAGACCATTTATTCATTCTCATTCATTTTATGACTGATAAACAATGCATTTTTTTAATGAATGAATGATTTTTTTTTCTACATACTTGGCATAGGCTTTCTCCAGTAAAGCAGGCCAGAATTCATTTGGGTCTTTTGAGTGGACAAAGATTAGTCTGCCATTGAGTGTTGGTAGCTTGTCATCAATGATGACTTCCACCCACTTTCCAAACCTCCAAAACTAAACAGATAGGGGAGAATATAAAGATGTTTACAGAAAAATAACTTTTCATAATCCACATTTGGACAATTACTGCTGGTAATGCAAAGTTTACCCTAAAACGGAACAGCCCACAGTACCCATCATCAAATTGTTGGTCTTGAGGAACAACTCGTTCAAAGATGAAATCCTGGAAAGTCAGTGCTCCAATAGACGCAAGAAACCAGCAATCCCCTGAGTAGATGATCATTGAATTATCGGAACAGTGTGCAGACATGACAGCAAAAAGTGTATAAACTTGTTTATACTTAAATCTGCTATCACAGCCCAGGGGCATCTTGCATCTTCTTGGTCTATGCATATAAGGATGCCATGGCTACATCCTTGAACACAGGCTATATGAGTATCATTTCATTAGCATTGTGAGAAAAAAAGGCCCATCTGCAGAGACAGAGGTTGAAGGAGGGAGGTGAAACCTTCACACCTTTGACAGAAGAGGTTTGTGGATTTGCCATTGTTTCATTTGAGGTTTTCAGTCACTATTGGACCAACCAATAACAGCACAGCCCTGTGATAGTTTGGTGATTTTCAAGTATCAACATGCAACAAGTATTTGGTCCTAGAGTATGTTTGTTTTTGAGGTCTTCCTTCTTACTTATGTCTCTTTACTGCCTGTTATCTGTTTCACTTCATATTGCTGGAAAATGTATTATTATAGCAAAGCAATTTCCCTACCAACAATTCCTTGACCAAAGTCAAATCTGGAGACCCCATCAACAACGAAACATGGATTGGAAGCAAGTTTCTGAAACAGAGAAATTGTGGACAGCACAAAACTTGTTAAAACAATTGTCAGAAAACAACACAGGGATAGAATAAAACAGTTTTATCAGGTTTGTCTTTGAAAACAGATTTTGTGAGCATGGTTACTGTCCCGTTGAGATTAGTTTAGTGGTGATATACCACACACCAGCTAATAAACCCAGCAGTTGGACTCTCATTGCAGCCCTTCTGGTTGAGACTATAACGATTTACATGTTTGTGTAACCATCGATTTAGTGCTATATGGGATCCCTCCTTTAAACCACCATAAAACTCACGTGTGGTCTCTGCCAGACAACTCTGTCCATCTCTGAGGGGGACAGTATTCCTTGACCAATGGATCTCCTGTCAGGGGGAAACATACCATCGACGAACCTCGCGCGACCTAGTAGGCTTTTCATCTGCTGGTAGTCTTGTTTTAGGAACTTCTCAGGGTTTTCATAGGTCCCAAAGCCATCTTTCTGATGACGTGCATTGACGATGTTCATACACACACCAGGGGGAGACATTATTGTAGTGGCTGAGCTTTGTTCAGACAAAAAAAAGAAAAAAGAAAAAACTGATTGCAAGCTGTCAGTTTTAACACATTTGTCACACTAACAAGCTTCATTTCTGGTCCTTTTATTTAAATTACCTACAAAGAAAAAGTCTAATTACAACAACGGGCCTAATAATTTGCAGCTTTTCATCTTCTCTGAGCAATGAAAGAGCTAATTCAGTAATATATGAAGTATTACATTCATTTGGTAATAAGTATTAGACTGCAAAAAAAATTCTCAGGTCCTCAGCATACCAATTTGCTGTCACTCTCACTATTAAGTGATTCATAAAGTCAACATTTACATACTTCAAATACACATGTAGCCTACAAAATATTGATATCTATCAACATTATTCACACACAAACTTACCTTGCTCTGCATAGATTATTACTGCAATGTCTGAACTGTATCTAGTTGGTAACTGAGATAACTGTCTTTGGTGAAGAGGAAATGCTTAGAATGAATGTTCATCCACTTTCTTTACATGTCCAGACAGGAAAGTAATATCAAACATTCCCAGCAATTTTGGTTGCTTTTCTCAGGTCTAAGGCCACCCTCTGGTCCCACAAAGCATTAGGGAAGTAGTATTTAGTTACTGAGAAACACAGAGCTAGAGCAAGTCCCAGCAGGATATTATCCCTGCAACAGCTTTGACCTCATTTAAATCCAGGTGAATGGCTGCACGGAAGACATACTGATACAATACATAAGCAGTATTACCAGTTTTCTGCTCCCTGAATTCTTCACTTTTATGCGCTTATGTATTTAATAAGAAAACGAATGGATTTTGACAGTTTACTGCTTTGTAAGTTGCTTCTTGTTTTTCTTTATGACCCAGTGCCAGACTGTCTCACTTTGGCCACCATGCAGATGTGAGCTAAACATAAAGTCTTCATTTTGCAGTCATAATATACAGTTAACATACCACTAACAAGGCAGTCTAGCTGCTGTGTGTTTATTAAATTTTTGCAGGTATACAGCAAAATACATTGCAAGGCTTTAATTTTGCTTTCACTTTCAAGTTCTATTTTTTATGGTAAATAGCATAATGACACATTGCAGTAAGAAGTAATAGAATCCAACCCAATACCAGTGAACAGCAATTTTCAGTGCCTCAAATGTAACATTTGTCTAAGTGAGTAGACAAATGAGTGAGTGAGTAAGTCAAGTTGTCTAAGTGTAAGTAAAAGTGTAATTTAACTTGTTGAAAATTACTGATGTATGATGACCTTACCTCACCGACAACAGAGCTTGTTGAGTCTTGGAGGTCTAGCAGGACTGAAAGAAAAAGTTTCATGGATTATATAGCGGCTGCAGATGCCTGAGGCCAATACTGTCAACGTATGATGTTAAGTTATGAAACTCTAGTCGCACTCTAGCATTACCTGGTAATACAGCCCTATTTCTGCAGGCAGGCTGAGACAAATGAACCTGCACATACACAAACACACACACACACAAACACACACAACAAGAGAGAAAGAGAGAGCTTTGTACAACACTCCCTTTAGCTTCAAAGACGTTATGCATATTAACAAAAAAACATGCTTTGCTGGTTGGACATGTCACATGAACAGAAATGGCTGCTTGAAATGTCAAGTTTAAAACTTTTGTCTGTGCATGTCATAACATGTACTGCTCCCCCATGGGGGCTGTACCATTATTTCATGTGAATTGCCAATGACTTTAAAGTTCATTCACGACAATTTATACACACTGACAGACAATTACACACATACAGTAGTCACACCTAGCTGCAGTTCTGGTTCACTTGTTTGAAGATAAAACACAGGCAGAAAATTTACACAACACAAATCATCCCGCTCTTAAACTCAAGTAAGCAATCCAGTGCAATGCACATGTTAAGTAAGTATTTGTGCATCAGTTTGCGTTTAATGGCAACTTTTTGTTCAACTGCATTTTGTTTCTCAGTCTCCAGCAATTCAGCAGGTCAGAGCAGTTTACACCCTGAGGTTGTTGAGTGTGACTGCATGTATGTCAGGAAGACTTCCTGGTTACACCCTGAACTGTGTTCAGCCACATGAGGGCAGATTTGCAGCACAGACTTATGTTCAAAACACGTCTGTGAACATCTGCGGGGCAACAACAAGCCTTGATGCATTTTTTGTCTACACCTGGCCATGTATGAACATTCAACATTTGTTTACAGCATCTGAAAGAGAAACCCAGAGTTAACATGTACTGTGTAGGTAGTTTTTTCATGGAGTTAAGTTTTATTTTGTAAAATTACCTGCTTGCAAAATCTCCCAGTGCAGGATATTTATTTAACATGATTGAATTGTTTTACTTATGACAGTACAAACCAAACATTACTGTAGGGTAAGTTTTATTATTCAAGATTTCTGATCTAGACCTTTAGTCACACTTCCCAAGAAAAAGGAGAGAGCTTTCTTTTGTTTAAGAGTTTTAGCTTAAGTAAAAAAAAAACAAAAACAAAAACAAAAAAACAGGTATGTTTCTATGGAAGAGCATAAGGGCTAAACATGGAGTTTTTTTTAAGATTCTGAGTTAAAAGTCAGAAATCATTTCTGAGAAAAAAAACTCAGAATTTC
>OMNW01014528.1:0-13729 GCA_900303245.1 Selene dorsalis
GAGTAAAGAGTCAGATGTCTGTTTTTAAAGGTCCTATATTTAAGTTTTGGCTCCAGCAGCACTTCACTGTTCACTCTCGTATAGACATTGTGAGTTCGGCATCAAACTTTTTTCCTTTACTCACCAACAGAGCATCCTTTTTGTTTTCCCCCAATCACATCTTTTCATCTACAGGAGTTAGCGTGCTAACAGGTTAGCTCCCGCTGGATCACTCTCACGTCTCATGTAGCCTCTGGTCCGTCCTGAAGACATAAGCTGCTCAGACGTATTTTAACCTCGTCCCATGTAAACACAACACTCGGCTGACGCTCTCGGTGAGACCGGTTGCTGTCGATGCTAACGTTGGCTATGTCGCTAAACTTAAAAAGAGCTTAAAAGATCTGAATGAAAGAAAATCAGATTGTCAGATGACGACACAAACATCACCTGGGAATATCAACGGACTGCAGAGGTCCTTCTATCCTTCCTCCCTCCTCTCTTTTCTTTTGCTTGATGGACAAACAGATGGAGGGCAGAAAAAAGGAATAACTGTGAATGAATAGACATTACATAATCTTATTTTTAATCATTTGCCCTGACACCCCTACACACACGCACACACACACTTGTTGAGCGTCATTGAAGGGGAAAACAGGTTGCTAATGGTTTGAAAATAGAAGAGCTGTTCACACACACACACACACACACGGACACAGTCATGCATAAAACCATGCAGAGTGACACACACATACACACATGTTTGTGTGATCATGCACGTGTGGGCTCAGACACACACACACACACACACACACACTGACTGTGAGAGTTCAGCTCATTAGTGCTGCTCTTTAAAAAACAGCTGATTGTTGTGAGTTTCCCAAAATAAACTGTTTGTTCCCTCTGCTGTCCGAGTCCTCGCACTCCTCCCTCACTTCCTGGCCCCCCTCCCTCCCTTTTTACCTCCAAAACTCCATTATCAGAGCAACAGCAACCTGCTGGCAGCAATTAACCGCTGAGACTGTAATTCATGTGACAGCTGCTGTTTCCCGCACAGAGGGTCCAACATGCTGTGTTAGTGGAAATCGGCACAGCGTTGTTATGACAGGTGTATGCGTGCAGGTACGCAACATGCACTCACCTGTGGGGATGCACACAAATACCAGCGTGCGCACGTGTTCCGCGGTGAAGGTGCAGCCGCTCTGTAATCTGTGGCTGCGCTAAGAGACCCAGGGAACGATGGTGCCTTCGCTCGTCCGACTAACATGGAGTAAACACGTTAACAAGCTTCTGATCTCTGCCAACAGTGGTAGAGATCATCGCTGGATCTGCAGCACCAGGGTTAGATAACCACATTACACCAGCAGACATGTTGATAAATGGAGGAGGGATTCACTTCCAGCCTAAATTAAAGAAAAATCCTTCTCTGTTGATGTGTTGTGGACATGTGGATAAATACTCATGGATGAAACCTCTGTGATGTCACCTGTGGGTTTCTGAAGAGGGGTTTGTTGCCATCACATCACATCTTCGCCTTTTCAGTCACCATGAAGAATGAAATGTTGAGACCAAAGCTGTTTTTGCACCTGGCATTTTAACATAGGACTCTATGGGAACCGGCTCACTGTTGGAGACTCACTCTGGTGGTCAGGAGAGAAACTGCATTTTCTGGGGTTTTGTGTGTTGGCTTCATCTTCCAGCCTTGTGGTTGCTGCATGGTTGTTATATAATGTTGCTGTTGTAACAGAAGCAGTTGAGGCTGTGTTGTTTGGTGAAGGTGAAGATGCAAGTTGGTTACCACTGGGCATGGTCACAAAAAACTTATAATAAAGTTATATAAAAGAATAAATACATGCTCCGGTAATCCAAATCACAGTCTCTACGGGTGCCTAGTTCAAAACAATAACAAAAGGCACCAATGGATGTTGCTATGAAATAGCATGAGATCATGGAAGCTGTTGTCTTCAGCACTGTTTGGCTCCATTGGTTTGGATTCCTTCAGTGTCAGTGGTTCAGGACATCAAACAGACCTGGTGATTATAAGTCCTCATTATAAATCATCTTCATCTGGTTAAAATATACATTTGGAAACCACCAAGGTCTAAAACGAGCCTCGGGTGAACATCATTGATAGGCATCCAAATGGAATTGAGTGTTCCCATGATTAAATTCACACATTTCTCTTATTTGAGAATTAATTTGGGATAATGTCCCACTGCTTTTTTGTTAGAGCTCACTGGAACACAGTGACTATAAAAGAACAGCTGTGTCTGAGGAGCTCCTCTGTGAACCTCTGTTACACTGATGTAGACCTGGATGTGTGTATCTTTGCTCTCTTTCTTCTCAAATCATCTATCAGCTTCTAGTTTTTTGGACTTTGAGCTGCAGCTGGAACTGTCTGATCAAACTGTCCAGGGAGGTGGTGTGTACCCATCACACGTCATCCAATCATCCAATCTCGTCCCATCAAACCTCATTTGTGAAATTTCAACCTATGAATTAAGATTGAGACTCAATTTATTCCAAGAGAGGGCAGTTCCCACGGTGTAATTGCATACAGACTATATGTGCGGAAAGACAAATGCACCACAACAAGTGCCATGTCTGTCGGTTAACTGGTCTGTTGGCAAGCAGCGTCGGTACTGGCATGCCTTAACAAATATGGATTTGATGACCACGTTTTGGGCGAGTGTTTCATGGCCTCTACATGTGATGGAGCATCAATAATGCTGGCAGGAGAGCAGATGCTGCTCCACAACTTTCTTCCAGATTCCCACACAATCGATGTTCTTAAGGCTTAATCATTTCAGGATTTTTCATCGATGGCTCTACGCTGTATGTTATGCCTCACCCTAAAAACCACAGAGAATTGGTCCAATGTGCACAGTGTCAGGCAGCATCTTCTTGTAATAAGATGCATTTTGTCATTATTATGACAAAGTGCAGACTATCAAAGCTGTTGAGGGGAAACTCCAGAGTGATTCAGTGCCATTTCATAGCGTTGCCAAAGATATAATAAGGGATTAAACAGAAATTAAATATCAGACAATGCATAATTTAATTAAAGAATTAAATCAATTTAATGTTTTAAACCATGTCCAGACCCACAGCTTTACTTAGAAACTCTTAGCAAAATTAAGCATCCTCAAGAAAAGTGCCAAGTTTGAGGCAGATTGGACAATGTACCACCACCAGGAGTTTCCCCTGTCGCCAGAGCCACACCATTAATGGCGAGATATCATGGAAATATCACTTTTTGAAGGTTCTTTTGGGTGAGAATTGACAAAATAATCTGTAATCTGCTCCCTAGAGTGAAATCCATGTGGTTTTTCAAGATGTTCCCGGTACCCGTAGAAGGGGTGGAGCGGGGCTAGCAGTGGTTCATTTGCATTTAAAGAGACAGGGCAGCCGTTCTGAACAGGGCTGTTTTGAGTGGATGAAAAGAGCTGTGATGTTTGATCCTTGGGGGATTTTGACTGAAGCATGTCACAGACATGTCTTTAAGACACCTGGGAGCTATTTTAATTTGTGGAAAAGAGACATAATATGTCTCCTTTAAATTTACAACAGACGATCAACAAGGTCTGCATTTAGTGACCAAGGTAGAGGTCAGGTAGATGTCTTCAGGCTTGAACAAAGTCAACAAAGTTTGGGGCAGTTTTGTCAATGTGTTGCCAGGACCATCGTGCCATGAGTTAAATTTTCACATGGAGAGATGCTTGTCCAAAATTTGATTGTTAAGGCTAAATGTAAGTCTCTCAAAAAGGCTTCACTTTCACTAAAGAGAATAATAAAAGAAATAAAGAAAGAGCAGTTTCATTACAGTCCGTGTGCCGTTCAGTGCCTGTGCTCTATTAATAAAGAACAATGAGAACAGAGAGCAGAGGAAAGAGTTTGGTCGACTGGCACAAAGAGAAGCTGCTTGTAAGAGTTTGTTCCCAATTATATAGAACACTGAGAACTTGATAACGCATGACAGGTGACGCACACACACATACAGGTGATGTGTATTTGGAGAAAGAAGCTAAATGCAGCAGAGACACAAAGTGCTTCCTCCAGATTCTGTCACATTTTGAAACCGTGTGCCTGTGAGGAAAGAAAGGTCAGATGTTCCTCTCTCTCGAGCACATCTGCATGTGGGATCGTGAGTTGTGCCCATGTATCACATCCAGCCTGGTCTGGCTCTGACCAATAGGGCCACACCCAGAAAACTTCCAAAGGCCAGACATCCAAACCTCCCTTCCCTTCTCTACTTAAAACTCCCTTCTCTAAGAATCACCCTAAAATAGTGGAGGAGTTGACATGTTCCTGTGATCCTGAGAGCTGTGGTCCCAGGGGAGGTGCCAGACCACAAGATGTTTTTTTGGTACCTGGCAGGAGAAATCACCAAAGTATGTCTAGTCTTTGGGTTTTGCTCCACAAATGGGTTGGTCTCCTCACAGACTTTGGGTCAGGTGCAAAACAAGCCATCACAGACTCGTCCTCCTAGTCCCTCCTCTCACCCCAACAGCATAAACTGGGTCTTCTGTAGAGTCTGCTGTCATTGTCAGTCCACAAGTTGTCCATCCTCCCCTTCTCCTTCTTTTTCTTCTTGCTGTTCTTTATTTACCCTGCTCCCCCTGGTCTTCATCCACCAACCTAATGAAGACACTGTGATATATAAAATAAATAGTTAACCATAATATATAAACTTTATTTAATCAGGAAGGCACATCAATGTCTCATTTATGAGTGAAATACAGTAAATGTTTGACCCAGTGGGTTTTCATTTATTTTCTCATCTATACAAGACATAATCAGATCAGTTGCATAAAATGACAAGAAAAGAAAATGTACGTTCAAAGTTCAAAGTTGTCTTCATGAATTCATTATGTCATGGTTATTTCATGATGTGGGTTTATGGATGTCTTCATCACGTCCTGTCTCTGTCTCTCTGGGGATGGAAATGACAGGAAGAGAAATGTGAATAAGAGTAAGAGAGAAACTGAGCAACTGAGTTAGAGAGAAGAAAGACACACACACAGATGAAGGTTGGAGGCATCATCAGTGACATCTTCATTGACCCCTCCTCTCATCATCATCATCATAAACGTCATCTTTCTCTCTGCTTTCTTTTAATGAGTCCCTGTGGCTTCAAATTACATTTTTTATTATCACACACACACACACACACATAGAAACAGATGCATAAATATATACTGTGAGTATTTCTGTATCAGCACTGTGTGTTTTATCACTTCATACATGTTGTGTTTGCAAATAAAGCTAATTAGAACTTGAGGGGAGAGGGGGGAGGAGAGCGGATGTGGTCAGAGGCATCAGTCCATGTGTAGTTACAGCTGGAAACCTCTCACACACACACACACACACACACACACAGATAGAGGGCATGAGGAGGCTGGTTTTGATGAAGAGGAGGATGTAGAAGGAGAGAATGTATTAGAGGTTTTTATTGCTGGGAGTGATTTGTGTTTGTGTGTGTGTTTGTGTGTGTGTGTGTGTGTGTCAAGTTCAAACTTCCAGCCCTGACAGTCCTGTGTATTACCCCATAGAGGCAGCAGAGGACATTACAGCAGCAGGGTGCTGGTGCTTTATCTGTTCTCAGACCATCCGAGGAGGGTGACGGAGGAATTTTATGACCTTACAGCTGTGACATCACAACTTAACACCTGCTTTACCTGCCTCAGAGCAACAGGCTTTTATTTAGTGTATAGAAGAGACACTAGCCATGTTTACATGGACACAAATAATCGGAATAAAATAGGAATAAATGCCGATCCGATTAAAACTAATACTGCGTCATGTAAACACACCGATTGGGAAATTTTAATCTGAACGGGCTCATTCAGAAAGAAATTTCTTTTCAATCATGATCCATTAACCTGATCAAAGCAGTCTCTGTGTGTGACCTTCATCCACTGGCTCCTGTTTTTTTTTTTTTGTTGTTGTTGTTTTTGTTTTTTTTCATTTAACCATTGCTGTTCTGTGAGGGTCCTGCATAGATCTTAATTAAAGAGAAACCCAGAAACAAACATAACGTTTGCAGCACACGATATTGATCCATTGGATCATATTGTGTGGATTTGAGCAGAGGAGGCAACAGGCACGTATGAGAGACACCGGCAGAACTTCACTGTGCATGTCACAGTGAACTCATTCTGATTAAGTGCCTGATGCATGTACACACACATTTTAATCGGATCAATTTATTTCAAGTTCATGTAAACATGGACGATCAGAATGATTATAATCAGACTGTAGAAAAAAATGCATATGTAAACGTGGCTACTGTCGGCTATGAAGTGTTCTTTACAGCCAGGCTAAGAATAGTTTGTATTAAAACTCTGAGACATTTTAAGAAATATGTATTTTCACTTACATCAGGCTATACTCTATTGTATCTATGAAATTAAAATGTGAATCATCAGCAGGAAGTCGTGCTGGTCATTCTTAGTTGTTTAGAGAAGCAACTTTAAAGAGGAACTATGCAGTCTTACTCCAATCACAGAGCCAGCCTTCTTAACAAGCTTATCCAATCTCATTGCCTGCTTTTTCCCCAAAATTCCTGGGACAGACAGGTCTTGAACAGTAATTTACCACCTGGTTGTTTTTTCCATCTCCAGGTCCAGCTGTCCACTTCAGCACCTTCACCCCCCGTGGACCAACGCCCCCTCCTGTGATTGGTCAGCATACCGTGCAGGTACTGCGGGACATCCTGTCCTACAGCGATGACATCATTCAAAAGCTTCTGGAGTCGAAAGCAGTGGTCCAGAACGAAGTGTCCTGATTGGATGAGGAAAAACAAAGGGAAGCACAAAATCTACATTGCCCACTGAGGGAAACCAAGCTCAGCTGTGATACAGTATTAACATAATTATTTTAATATTCAAAAGTTTCTACTATAACAGGGATGACATGCAGCAAAGTGCTGCGAGTTGGATTTGAACCTGAGTGGACCTGTTGCTTCGGTCAGGACTATGCCTGCATGAGCTGCCCTCTCTGGGGTGAGCAGCTGGAATGCCTAAGTATTTCAATATTTGATGGTGTTTTGTTTTTCTACCTGTCACCAACCTGATGTGTATTATATATTATAAAATCAGTTCAAACTGATCTGATGGTTCAAACCAACCATGAAGGGATTTAACGGAAGGACTCTTTGTCTTCTTAATCCTCATTTAATTGCTTGTAGAAAAAAAAAAACAATTGTAAATTTTTTATTGCTTTCTGGAAATAAACATTTTTTTAATAAAACAATGTAAATGTATCATGATGTATAACATAATAACTAATAACCATCAGGTGGGTGTACCCTGCTGTTGTGTGCTGGATACACAGCCTGCAGAGGGAGTCCTGCTCAGTGTGGTAGATGTGTGTCCTGTGCTGCCGTGCTCACTGCCTCTGCTGTCTTTCAGTCCACAGTCCAGCCTTTCTCCATCTGCTAATGGTACATGCCGTGTGCAGTTTTGTCCTCCCATGATAATTCCTCCTGCACTTCCTTCTCCTCTGTCTCACTGGGGTTTTGCTGCCTGGGGTGTTCATTCAGCAGTTCATCGCTTGGGGCTTCCTTATATACTCATCTGATCTTTGTTGTTTCATATTCATCAGTACTCAGCCTAATCAAGAGTCAGGGTGCTCTACTTGAAGTGAAACCCTCACTGAGGAGCATCCTTGTCCTGATATTTTCATAAGTATGGGCTGGTTGTTGTTGTTGTTACATTACGTCTCGCGGTGTGTTCAGGTTACAGGTTAGAGAGGTGAGGCTGTAACAACATAATTTCACAAAAGATTTGTTTGGTGTCTACATGAAAACTGTGAGGCAGCGTTTTGAGATTTACCCACTCTGGGACATGTTTCCAAAAAAATAGCCTCCTTAAAGGACTGCATTATTAATGAATCCAAATATTCTATATGTTATTTAAAGAGGAACTATGCAAGATTTTTAGCTTAAAGGAGAAGTTCCGTTTTTTGCAACCTGGACCTTATTTCTAGCATAAAATACGTTCATTTACTCACCCGAACAACTTTGGTGTAACTTGGAGTTCTTCGGAAGATATTTAGATCCACTCGTGATCTACGTATATCCATGTAACGGGAGTTGTTGGGGCAACGATGCAGCGTCTAAATAAGACATTATCTGCTGTGAAACTCCTTCATTTCACCAATATGTTGTTATGAATCACCAGCACTATTCCCCTGTGAGTTCAGAGCAGCTCGGAGTTGTGTTGTTATTGTCATCCGGGGTTTTTTACACGGCTTTTCACTGACCTACGACTTCGATGACGTCACTTCCGTGCCACTGCCGAAGTCGTAGGTCAGTATGGACTGGAGGTCCCAAGGTCAAAATGGGACGCACCTCGAAAGGGGGTTGAGAATGACCAGGCCAAGGTGACGTGGGGTTCCTGATACAGATTAACAAGCTGGGGACGGTGAACAAACTGAACACAGCAGAGGAAGGCTGTAGTGATGGATGGAGCAATCCCAAGTGACAGCATCAGGAAGACGGAGCGTTAGCAGCTGGAGAAATAGGGACCGAAAGAAGAACTCGAAACGATGTGGAGAGCGGAGGTAAAAGTTGTCTCCATATTAACATGGGACACTCGGGACTGTGACCCTCACACTGGGAGAGTGGCTCCAGCAGACACCAGGTACAACATCTAAAGATCTCTGTCCAGAAGAGTGCAGTCCTAACAGCTGAGATCCTCCTCAGGACCCTGCAGTTCCCAGGACTCTGGTAGAAGCTTGAAAGAGGAACAGACCGCCCACTGGGGTGAGTGAGCATTTTTTTTCTATGCTCTCTTTACACATGTTAACTGTTGGGTGATGAGTGACCTCATCTACAGATTGTTTTGGGACGCGAGAGGGAAAAGTTTTGGCTGCACTTTGTTTCTGATGTTAATAATCCCCGATCATCGCTCAAATCTCGGAGACACATCAGAAATACAGAAGTGAACTCCCAGCAGGTTGATTCATCCCGCCGTACAAGGTGATGTCTTGCTCCTTTAGGGATAAACTGTAGGAAATGTTGAGGCAGCCACCGATGTGGCTGGAGAGGCAGGTTGACATTTTGATTAATTGGGAAGAGATCCTCCAGTAGAAGGCGGATAAATCAAATGAACGTGATGTTTACCGAATTCGAGGAAATGTGACGCATCTGGACGGCGACAGTTGTCGGGGGAGATGCAGACTGACATGTTTATTTGAGTTTTGGAGGGAGGAGGGGAGAGGAGGGGAGGGGGAGGGCTCAGGTGTGATTCATCACAAGCCGGGGAATTACTGTATTCACGGTGTCCAAAAACCAACAGCTCCGGTCCAGGATCAGATTTCACTTTTTTTTTTTGAGAGGAGTGATGCCTCTGACAAAACATGAATGGAACTAATTCCTTTGGCTGGATAAACATCTGGAGCTTTGTATTTATCAAAACATGATAGATTTTAAAGATATTTCTGAAAACACAGTTAAATATCTGGACCCAGAGGCCTGTTAGGCCACAGTAGTATTACAACTACCAGAGGAAAGACATGTCTTCGTTAAAGGAGAAGTTCTGTTTTTTGCAACCTTGACCTTATTTCTAGCATAAGATACGTTCATTTACTCACCCGAACAACTTTGGTGTAACTTGGAGTCCTTCAGAAGATATTTAGATCCACTCACGATCTACGTATATCAGGCATGTCAAACCGATTCCTCAAAGGGCCGTGTGGCTGCAGGTTTTTGTTCCGACCAACCAAGAACACACTGTTTGACCAATCAACTGTCTGAAGACTGAGATCAGTTGATTAACTGAGTCAAGTTAGGTGTGCTGCTGCTTGGTTGAAACAAAAACCTGCAGCCACACCGGCCCTTTGTGGAATCAGTTTGACATCCCTGACGTATATCCATATAACGGGAGTTGCTGGGGCAACAATGCAGCATCTAAATAAGACATTATCTGCTGTGAAACTCCTTCATTTCACCAATATGTTGTTATGAATCACCAGCACTATTCCCCTGTGAGTTCGGAGTGGCTTAGAGTTGTGTTGTTGTTGTCATCCAGGGTTTTTTACACAGCTTTTCACTGACCTACGACTTTGGCAGTGGCACAGAAGTGATGTCATCGAGGTCGTAGGTCAGTGAAAAGCCCTGTAAAAAACCCCGGGTGACAATAACAACACAACTCCGAGAGTCCAAGTTACACCAAAGTTGTTCAGGTGAGTAAATGAACGTATTTTATGCTAGAAATAAGGTCCAGGTTGCAAAAAACGGAACTTCTCCTGAGGACCTGTGACGGGGAGTAAATATTCTACTTTATGAAATCTACAAATGGTAAGAACTCTAGCAGTTTCAGCTATAATTTGCCCATGAAGATCTTCAGTCACCAGGTCATGGATATTCAAGAGAAAAATGACTCAAGGGCAGCTGGACTTGACGCATAAAGATCTGAAGAAGGTTAAAGCATCTAGAACCAAGTCCAGCTGACCACAGCGAGGATCCAGTATTCTTTTTTTTATTTGGCTTCCAAAAGGCTTTTTATTTCATTGTTTTCATCAGAGCTGCAAATAGGTGGTGAAGAACACCACAGGAGACTCTGGAGAAACAGTGTGGAGATGCAGGACTGAATCCAGATGGACATGAGATGGCTGGTGATAAAGGAAATCTGGCTTTATGTAAAATAACTTCAACTGTGCTCCTCTCGCTGCCTTTTTCCAGAGGTTGAATCACACTGTGGTCTTCCTCATCTTTCAGCTGGTCTCACTGCAGATGGCCAACCAGAGTTCCTGACCTGCTAGAAATGCAACCAGACGTCCAGGAGCTGTCCGTTGATCATTGAAGGTGATTAATTGGGTGGTGAGACCCTGGTCAAACAAAAACCGATCTTGGTTCAATTCTAAAACTAGAGGAAAACAATTATGGGCTAAATCTGGTCTGAATCTTCAGCTTCAGGAGGAGTAAAAGGTAGAATGGTTAAAATCTAAAAATCATGAATTTCCTCTCATCTGTGCAGAGTAGGTAATAAAGCAAAACCTGCCAAAAATATACTAAAGAAGAAAAACAAAACAGGAAAGGCCAGTTGAAGTTGTGTCAGGGGTGACAGGGTGGGACTTCCTGCTGGTCTCATCTCCCTGGTGGTGATAAAGGGAAGAGGCGGCGTTCTTCACACATTATATACACACAGCAGTGCATGAAACTAGTGCTATGTCCATGAAGAACAGTGTCCACACAGTTTTGGCTCCACTCTGTAGTTTCAACTTCAGAATGAATCTTTATTTTGGCGAGAGAGTGTAAAAACAGGTTGTCGTACAGTAAATGGAGTTTCGTTGAAAGATGCCGTTACATGAAACATCTTTGAACGATTTGCTTATTTTCCCATAAACATCTATATCTATATCTATATTACATGAATGAAAGCAACTTGCATCACATGATGCTCAGTGTGGGTTTTGAAGCTGATCCAGATGCAGAATGACATTTTGAGTTTCCACTGTTAAATAAGACACCTTTGTTTGGAGTGGACGTGGCAGAGCTGTTGAGCTGTGCAGTGCAGCAGCCACCTGATATTTAATGCATTCTTACGGACTGGAAACAGGTGTTTGAGTCTTGCACCAGGCCAGACCAGACCGGACCAGGTGTATCTGACCTCAGCAGGCTGTCCACATACTTTTGACCCTGTGCAGTAGTTTACAAAAATGCGATGAACGCCTGCTCTTCAGATGTTTGTTTCTGCCTTGTGTCCTATTTCATAGATGAGAACAGGAAGCTGCACACAGTCGCTGCAGCAGCCTCTCTCTCTCTCTCTCCCTCTATCTATCGATAGGTCTATCTATCTCTATCTCTCTCTCCCTCTCCCCCTTTTGTGGTCATGCTCGCCTGCTCAGTTGGCTGCCTCTGTGTTGAACTCGGTGTGTGAGAGAGAAATTCGGATGTACGTAACTCACCAGCTCTTTAAGTGTCCCTTATTCCCCGACATCTGGAGTGTGTGTATGTGTGTGTGTGTGAGTGTGTGTGTGTGTGTGCAGGAAACGAAAGGCTCTCTGTCCAGCCTAATGTTGAACACAGACATAGTTATATGAGAGAGACAGGGACTAATATAACGTTTGGTAACACTGACACTGAGGTCACAGTCTGACTTCACATCAGTGGATATGAATGATACTTTTATTTTGAAGGGTTATATTATACATACTGTAGCTGCGGCGTGTTCACCTGTAAAGCTGCTCTGTGCCTCTCCGACCCACAAACATGAAACACAGGAATAAAACATCAAGAATGTGTCATAAAGAGGACAAATGTACCAGTTTATTATCAGTGATAAGTGATGGTGGTCATGGTGGATGTCTCCACCACTGCAATGTACCAATACATTTCACTCTGGTACAGTAGGTACATATACTTTACTCAGGTATTTCCATTTCGTGGTACTTTCATGGTGCATTTATGGCCAGTTTTAACAGCTGTTCAGAAAGTAAAGAGGCAATTTTGAAATATTATGAAATATTTGAAGCTCAGAGGGAAGTCTAATAACTGACACCAGATCAGTCAGTCAGTTCTTTGTCTCACACCCCGGCGTCTGTGTTGGGAACTGATGGACTAAACTATCAGAGTGTAAGTTGGATTGTTAAAGCAGCAAACCACATACACTTCCAGTCTCCTAAGTGGGCGTAGTCATACCTGCTATCTTATATCAAAATGTCATACAATGCAACAGAGTGGAATATTAAACCCGATTTTGCAACTTGTTATCATCAGCCCACTTAATATTAGATCAACCCAGTATGAAATCATATCAGCAGCTATAACACCATGACACAAGAAATACAGGTTTTATTTGAGTATAATTTCTATTCATAGTTTCACATATACACTGATCAGACCTGACATTCTGAGCACTGACAGGTGAAGTGAATAACACTGAATAACACTTCATCATGGCACCTGTTAGTAGGTGGGATATATTAGGCAGCAGGTGAACATGTTGTCCTCAAAGTTGATGTGTTAGAAGCAGTAAAATGGACAGTGTAAGGATTTGATCCAGTTGGACAAGGATAACTGGGTCAGAGCATCTGAACACCTGCAGCTCTTGTGGGCTGTTCCTGGTCTGCAGTGGTCAGGATCTATCAAAAGTGGTCAAAGCAAGGAAGAGTGGTGACCCGGCCGACAGTGCATCACAGTTTGTTGTGTATTTGGCAGCAAAATTGACCAACACAATATCAGGCAGGTGGTCAGAGTATAATGACTGATCGGTGTAAGTCCCCCTAGACTTGTGTTGTTGGAGAGTGACGTCTGCAGCAGAGAAACCAGAACCAGAACCAGAACCAGAACCCACGCAGGTTAGAGATGTGTACATCCACTGGTCCATCTCATTTCTCAACTGTACATATTGTCATCTACATGGTCGGGGTTATACTGCTCAGCCAGTTTGAATGAGTTTCTATGGTCTATGTGGATAAAAAAAAGTTTTCAGTCTTGGCTGATGCTCTACAGGAAGTGCTTTTGTAGCGATGTTTGAAATACAGGAAGTACTTTTACTGTCATACATTGTGGTATTTTATCTGCAAGTTAAAAGCTTATGTTTTTTTTATGATGACAAGATGTGTCATGGGGACAGGGACAGATGGGACAGACATGCTGGAGTCAAAGTCCCTGTCTGAGCATTCTGTAGCACAACTCATTATACTGAACACACACACACACACACAGAGGGCAACAGGGATCAGTTTGTAGGGTGTGTAAGGTGTTTATGATAGACTCACAACTTCACACACAAATACGAAGAAA
>OMNW01014530.1:0-24120 GCA_900303245.1 Selene dorsalis
CTGATTTACATAAAGTAATTTATGTTTCACTCCTACTGTTTGCAGCTTCAAATCTAAAGCTCTGCCCCGATCCTCACATTGCGCAGAATTAATTAGCTACTCAGTGAGGAAATATGAAATGTGCAAATACTTTAATACCTCCAGCCTTTCACTAGCCCCTGCCCTTTTCTCACAGATGAATATAGTGAAGCAGAAAACAACATATGCTGCTGACTGCAGGCGAGCTGCTGCTCTGTCTGCCTATAGCACTGCTCTGGGAGTAATAAGGATCTAGATAGAAAAGAGAGGAAGGTGGAAGGAGGGTGGACGAGTTTCCTTTTTAAAAAAGTTTGTTGGTTGTTGTATCTGTCACCATTATATTTGGACTTGTGAGATGGAACAAACACAAGAGGGAGCAATCTGCCAAATTGTGTTATTTTTAGCCACACTAGTGGTGTTAGCGTACGTGTGTTTTCAGTGAGACATATTCACTGAAAGGATTGCCATAAAATATGGCACAAACACCTTAACAAATGAATCATTTGCTATTCCTCCAAGTCTCCATCTAGTTTCATCTAATTTTAACACTGTAGCTTATGACCAAGCAAATGAAGTTACCATCAGCCTCAGATGTGCTTTGTTTTAAGCAACAATTCGCAAATCAGCATACTAGCAAGCTATGATGTTGCATGTCAACATGTCAACATGAAAGCAGTGTCAGTGTTGCATACTTGTTTAGTAAACGTGCTAAACAGCGGAATGCTACCTAGCATTTCCATTAGTGTTGCCTTGCTATCAGAGGCACTTATCTTTGAGCGGTGCTGTGCACATCATTTGGACAGCATGGCTGTAGACACTCTAATGGTATTTAGTATTTAAATTAGAATGTGAAAGATCCCAGTCTGATTATATATTTCAATGTTTCTCATTTAAATAAATAAACAGAGATGAAATCCCAAGGAATATAAATGTAGACAGTGTGGTCTTTAATTATACAACCTTTGGGGCACTGTATGAGATGACAGAGTGTTATTAGTAGCAGTGAAACAAAGTCATAGCAGTGAAACCTGCTGTGTCTGTCTGGGGCAGGTGCCCCAGGTCACCTTCTCTGTGAGAGAAAAAACAGAGACGGAGGGGACAGAAATGTTTGAGTCACCTCCCAGGAGGGGCGAATGTTCCTAAAGCTGCACATATGGGGTCAAACAAACACACTTTCAAATGTGGAGGAGAATCAAAAGCATAAAAGTGGGTTTTAACTGTTTCCCTGACCAACACAAGCACAGAGCTTCGGCTGAGATAAAACCACAGGTCAGTTTGTGGCTGATCAACAACATCAACAAAGTCCTCAGCTAATGTTGACTGGCTGTCAGGAAACTGCTGACATCAACAAATTGCCAACTGCAATAACACAGCAGTGAATGTAAATGATTGAAATGCCAACCGGTTCACTTTCTTCATAAGCTTTAAACAGCTGGAGAATCTCTGTTTGATCTGTGCATTATACAGATGATACTGTCTGCTCTGCACTGTCAGCAGGAGAGTTCAGAGGTCACAGCAGCTGTCACAGTCCCTCATGACTCTGAATGGGACATCATTATCTGGTTCTAATGTCCTCAACACAAGGGACCAATTATAAATCATCTTTAAGGGCCATGCTGCATTTACACACAAATGAAACAAATCAGCATAAAACAATAATTCTGCACCAGATGGGGCTTTGAGTGACCAAAATATGGCTGTGAGAAAACCTTGAGTCCTAATTTAATGTTTTATTTATTTCTTATTATGCTGACTCGATTGTTTCAGACATGGTCTCAGTTGTCTCAGAGTGGAGCGATTCCAACTGTAGTGTTGTTCAAACAATGATCATATAACCGAGGCATCCAAAAAACTACAACCCAGTTTGAGCTCAGTATCATCCTCCTCAGCTGACTAACCTTACTGGTGCACATTTATCATCATTCAGTGTGTCACTTGCGTCACTATTTACATGCACATGAATGATGCTGTCCCCTCCTCCCATCCCACACCTCTGTTAGCCCCCCTGAAGGATGCCTCAGTGTACAATAGGTGTTTCACCTTCACACCAAAAGCAGATTTCCATTTGTGAACAGGATGTGTCTTTTTTTGTTGTTGTTTGTTTGTTGTTTTTTTTTGCCATAAAGCCGTAGTCAGGGTGATATGTGCTGAGTGAAGGCTGACTGGGCGCAGCGCCACAGGAGACAGCTGGGCCTTGTGCCAGTGGGGCTGTGGCTGGGGTGCAGATGGGGATCCAGCAGTGAAAAATGATCCTGTTAAGTTGTTTTGTTCAGAAACCTCCATCAGTGAGCAGAGGACGGGAGCTACTAGTTCAGTCTCTGTAACTAGAGAGGAGAAATGAATGGTGTAGGCTAATGCATCATGCAATGGGTCTTATTTTAATGCTTTAATGCAATGCAATGGATTGGAAATTGGTAACAAGAAAACATATGGTAAATTCCACAATGTACCCTGTATTACTTTTGGGATATATTGGATTCATACCTCCACTAGTCCTGTATAGCTGTCCGATTGTATTAGCTGAGCAAACTGTAAAAAGAAAATCATATCTGTACCTGGATCTAATTTGCTGATGGCAGCTATGACTGCTGGGGAAGACCTGAGACTTGTCTGGGGAGCACAGGTTTGTATGAATTGTGCAACACAAGTGACATTTATCAAATTTCAATATAGCATGGTATAACGGCCTCTAATCTCACGGGAATGGACATGCGTATAATATGTCATCTCAGTTTGGCCCAGTGCATTTTAAAGTTATGGCATTTCATATCAAACAGACCACACAAATACAAGTAAAACAAGTCAATCATGGTAAAACTGTGTGGCATGGCATTTCAAAGACTAAGGGACATCAGAAATGTGATCTACCAAACAGGTGATGACTGAATTAAACATGGAGGAGGAATGATTCAAAACCCAAAGTTTCCCAGGAGCTCAGAGTATATTCACAGTGATTTCCTGTTATTTAACATGAAGAAAAGCTGCACACCCTCACACAATTTAGGTAGATCATACATCAAGATTGATTATACATCAGTCTACTAATTGGCATAATAGCTGATAATTACCAGTTTGCCCCTGCTTGAGTGTATATTTGTAGAATACAGATTTAGTTCCAGCAACAACATTTATCCCACAGCTTATGAAAATGTAATATCTGTATGTATCTGTCTAAGATATTTTTACATTTCTCTATAGGCTTCTAAAGAGCATGGTTAAAGGAACTAAATTTGCTGAATGGGTTCCTTGCTGGGAGTGGGTATTGGGATTCTTGCCATAATTGTTGCCCTCATTGTATTTACAAGACATAATGTGAGCAGCAATCAAGTCTTTAGAATGGATTGGAGACAGTGAGTTCAGAGCGATGGGACAGGGCAGGGCTAGTTGGTTAGTGCACTAACCTCAGTGGAAGACAAGACAAGATAGAGACAAGAATGAAAATTGGCATTACTTTTCCCTGGAGACAGCTCTGGATGACTGAAAGAATTAACAAATGTTTCTTTCTAAACATCTTTTAACACTGGCTGTGTAGTAATGTGAAGCTGAAGGTTTACAGATGTTGATAAAAGAAACATAGATTACAGAAGTATCTAAAAGAAAAAAGTTAGTGTGTCCTTGTGTTACCGTGTGTGTGTGTACCACGTTTGTGGCAACACTTAAGAAAGTGGTAATCAATTCTCATTGGCAGCTACAGAGCTCTGTCACACACTTCTCCTGCAGCAGTTCTCCAGAGCTGAGGCTGATGCACCACAGGCGTGCAGAATGAATAGATTTCACTGCCTGACATATCCTACACTGGATTAAGAGGTTGGTAAATTTTGTGTCGCTTTATAAAATAGGTTTTAACAATAAACCAAAAAAAAAAAGTCATACAGTGATACTGCAGTTAGGGTGAGTCAGAATTTTAATGGGAGTGGTGATGAAAAAGTCAATGAAGAAGATGTACAAATGACTATGATGATGATGATGGTGTGATCTTTTTTGGGTCTGTACATCAACAATCATGTCTCCTTTTTGTCTGGAGAATATGATTTGTAGGATCTGTGGCACCACAATGTTGTGCCGGTCTAACTTTATCAAGAAGGCCAAAGGGACGTATTGGCCATATTGCCATTTAGATCATTCAATTAACTGCTCAGCCCTGCCATCACAGAACAGATCATTCATTAAGTGGCTGACCTTTCCAAGTTTTAACTTCACTGCTTCACCTCCAAAAAGGTAGATGTACAGTCAAATAAATCATAGCATGAAGTTTGACATCACTCGACAGTTGGCTCACCTGTTCCAGCTTGTCTTTGCGTTGGAGGAAGATGGATGCGGAGTAGCCCTGCTGTTGGACAGCGCTGAAGCTGCTGCTTCTCATTTGGGACACACAGGGCAGGTGTGCCAGGGGAGCCTGTCCCTGCCCCCTCGACCTTGGATCATCTGACAGCTCCATTGACGACCTGTGTGCCGATGTCTGCTGGGACACAGGCGCAGACTGATGCATACAAAAGCACACTCAGACTTAGAGCCAAACACACCCAGAGATGCTGTCACTTACGTCTCCCCTCTTTTCTCTCTAAGTCATTCTGTTGGTCTCTGTGGCAGTCTGAGCCACAGTGTGCACCCTGTGTTTGTGGCCAGAGCACCAGTGCGTCCTCCTGCACATTTGTTGGGGAGGGTGTGTGTGTGTGTCTTTGTGTGTGTGTGTGTGTAGTACAGCCTCTTGGGCGGGATGGGAGGAGCAGGCAGTGGGCTGCTTGTGGGCTTCTGTACAGGAGGAGGTGCAACAGGAGCTGCCACACTGGACATGCACAGGAAAAGCCGACACTGGAGGGAAGTAATCTAATCGAGAGAAAGCACGAGACCATCAGACATGAAGATACACACACATACATTTACACAGACAACTCCCTGAAATTGAATTTCTTCCATTTGGATCCCACTTACGGAATACTAATGTGAAGAAGCAGAATGTCCTGAGAAACTGTAGCCTCACCTTAAGAAACCTTGAGCATGAGACGAGAAAGCTGCCACGTGCCTGCTGTGGAAAGAACACACACTGTTGCTGACACACATAGAAGGCGAACGGACATTGTTATAGCCTGTGCAGTTTTTGTTATGAACACAAAAAAAGGTGCTGATGTAAGATAAATCGACTTTACACTGATTGAATTCAAAACGCAGATCCCCCTGTGGCCAGTGTGTCAATACAAGAAGAGCTAGTGTAAGTGGTTGTTTAGATTCATCAAGGCAGTCCATGTGCACCATTTTAAAACTACAGTGAAAAAGTACATAGTATCTTGTAGTATCACGTGTGATGCATTTATTACACTATCTCAGACAGCCATCTATGACGTCTGGGGGAATAAAACATGACATACTAATTTAAATCATGTTTACGATCCATTTCATTTGTTTGCCTGTCAATTAAATCTTACCACTATATACTCATGGGTCAGTGTTGCGGTTGCCTGCCAGGAGCTTAAATTTGACTTCAGCTTCAAATTTCAACCGGATGGAGGATTTTATCATTGCATGTCTGAATGTGCAGAGAAAGCTGCTGGAGACATCCTGTCCTCTGTTCACTGAAGAGCATACAAGGCTTATCACGATTTTTGTGTGTGAGACAGCTTTTTTCACTTTTAATCCCCTTGTCTGTTTGTTATGGCAAAGGATGACACATCTGCAACAAGTGTGCATACTGGTAAAAACTTTTCTAGCTGACAAGTAATTAAAGAGATGAGGGTAAGTTTGGAGCTTTATTTCCCTTGGGCTGTGTGTGTGTATAGGTTACATCTCTCTGTGTGTGCATTCTCATGGAAAAAAAAATGTATTGCTACAGCTGGCAGCCCATGATCAAGAACTTGTCAGTATGTTGTTCTTACACTTTGTGTTTTTTTTCCACATCTTAAAAATAAATTAAATATTTTTAATGCTGACCCAACTGGTTCATAACTGAGCGTCCATATTTACAATGCAGACACGAGACAGGAGTCATTCTTCTCATTTCTTGGCAAGAAAGCAAGTGTGTGTACTGAATAAAATGATGAACTATCGCTTAAATAATATTGTTCTATAGTGAATGCCCATATTGTACTTACCCACACAACCTGGCTGTGTACCACCTGACAATGGATGTGAATATCTTTGCTGACCAAGCATTTTTGTTGCATTTTTCTTTGTTCTCCTCCCAAATGCCCATGAGCGATGACGGTTCATCGATGAAGAGGTGCAGTACACAGTATGTAAATGCCCCCAGTATCCTGCACACACACGCAGGGTGTGTAGTGTTGTACATCATAATCACTCTGAGACTGCATAGGTGCTAAATCATCAGTGGCACCTCAAATTACACTGAGTAGCACATAAAGAACACGCTGTGCATCACCTGGCAACATTGTAGTCTACATTAATGTTCATTCTTACCATATCTACATGAGAAAACAGACACATCATTTTTATTTTAAGGAGGTCCATATTCACATCAGAGTTACAAAGGTTAAAAAAGCTGCAGTAAGTTGAATATTTTATTTCAATGCAATAAACTCCAGCAGTGTGAGTGGGGTAACGAAGCTTATATCTGTATTGTAATAAAACTAAGTGGGAACAATCCAGCCACGCTGTTCCCACCTAGGTGAACACCTGCAGACACAAAGCACTGATGAACACCAGTAGGGCTCTGCGCTAAATGTTGTTCACAAGGGAGAAAAACCCTGACACAGCTTTAAGGATTAAGGAAGTGGAGCAGAATATCTGGAGACACACAATTAGAAGTGCAGTGGCTTTTAACAGTGTGGCCTCTGAAACCTAATTTGCCCCCGTGTACTTGCTGCTGCAAAGACTGAGGGAGAGGCCAGACGGGGAGGGAGAGGGGTTGGGCTGCTTGTGGAGGTGGAGAGGATTCTGCAGTGATGAAAACCAAGGAGGTAGACATTTTAATGGCCACACAAATTTGACTTCCTCTAGACTAAAATGTATTACTTTTTACTCACTCTTTTAACAGTTTTTAAAAAAAAATATGCAATCAAAGATAATTTGTGGAGGAGGTATTAAAATACAGCACCAAAATGTGAAAAGACAAGTTAACTCCTAAATTCAGATTTTCACTTTAACCCACAATAACAGGTTTTTGTGTTCTTATGAGTGGGGACAGAGAAGTTGATATTTTGAAGTTAGCATACAGTTTTCCTGTATAGACTCTCCCACCATAGGAAAAGGAGCGACATGAAGATCAATATGCAGTCATGCCTTTTTCTAATTAGTGAATTCAAGTCCACTGTTCATTCATCTTTATGCTTTTGCACTGGCAGCAGTGGCTGGAGGCATCAAGTTTGTGAATTGTCCATCCCATGTCCAGCTGTCCTGCTGTCTGGGCAACATATCAGTAACAGCTTGAGGGAATTTTTTCAGATTTGACATAAGCATTCACTTGAAATCAAGGATGAATTGATTAAAACTTGGTTGCCAAAGGTCGAAGGTCAAGGTCATTTTGACCTCACAAAACATAATCGGCCATAATTCATGAGCTTTTATGACAGAATTCAATACAACTATCTGATGGGAGAAGATGATAAAGGGATTACACTTTATATCCAGATGAATAAAGTCAACTTCACTGTGACACCTCTGTCTATTATTTAATAGACAGAGGTGTCAATTTAATTCAGAATGTGGAAATAGTGACTGTATTTTTTGCTGTAAACGTACTCCTGAGGGAAACAATTGGCTCTAAATGTTCCACAATATTGACCAGCTATCAGGTGGTGTTTGTGGGATTATATACTCCAAGATTTCCCCATGGATTGTTTGACCTGTATTAAATGACATAGAGTATTGTTTTCTTGTGTGGTCCACAAGTTGTCTGCTTCCATAAACACCTGTAGATAAGGAGACAAGTAGTAGAGACAAGTAGAGACAATGCAAATTTCAGACAATGCAAATTCCAGACAATGATTTTACAATATCCCACTGATATACCTGAGTCTGTAAGATTATCATTAATATGACAGCAGAGGCAGATGAAAGGCCTGCTAGTATGAAAACATGGGTTTACTTAGAAACACTGTATTTGCAGATGTTTGATAAAAAAAAAGGCACTGAAAGCATTTTTGGTGAAAAGTAACTATAAAGGTTACAGTAGTATTTTAGTTTTATGCCTCTTCATACTTCTACTCCTCCAAGTTTCTTCCTCCAGAGCACTGATCTGACAGTTGTAGTAATGAGCTACATTGCAGAATCAAATTTTACACAAACATTTTATAGTTTAATCATTAAAATCTGAAAATGGTCATATTCTGTTTTCTTGTGAACAAAGTTCCTGTTTATGTCAATTGCATTTCCTCATTAAAACTGTGAACTTGCTCAGCAAAGAAACTTAGGCAATAAAAACGCAAACAAACAGAACAGCTCATGATTATCATGCATTTTATTGGAAATGAGACACGGGTATTGCAAGGTCAACATTTAACCCAACATCATACTAAGAAAAAAGAAAAGAAAAAGAAAAAAACTTCATACAAAACATCCAAACAAAAATTATCCAAATGCTCAAACAGAATAAAAGACAATTACAATAGGCGCTGAGCACAAAATGCAGTTATTAATCTTTATTAAAGTTGTTTTGGCTAAAATGTTTTCAACAGTTCTGATCAGGTTACATTCATGTGTAAACATTGGTATGAGGCAAGACATTGGAAAACCCACAGTCATTACACCGACCTCCCTTCCTTTGCATCATTAATAGTAAAATGCAGCTGCAGGACTTGGAGGTAGTCCCTGTCTATGCTGGTTCAAACATGGCATTTTTTTTTGTTAGTGAGCATAAAGAAATTTGACAAAGTGTTCATGGACGGACAGCTGGATTTAAACCCTGCTTTGTTTTTGGTCAAGGACATCAACATGATGGCAGAGTGTCATATCCTGGTCCCTCACATATGAGCATTAACATAGATCAGCTTTGTAATGTACAAAGAAACAAATTTAACCTTTTTCACCATCTCGTATCGTATACACTGTCTCTCATCTTCAGCGCTAATGATTGTTTGATCCAGGGCACTTGTGACAAAATACATTTGGAAGAGGAAAACCTTTTCTGGGAGCTACATTTGATTTCATAGTATCCATCAACACACAGGGTCTATCTTTGATACACTGGTTTCAAATGACAGAAAAAAGGCATGGATGGGAGTTGTTAATTTTGCTATGATAAACATTTACACAGGTACATACTGTACACGCCCAGTTCTTTTCCCAGTAAAGAGGCACTGCAGCCTTTTCTGATGGAAAATCATTACTGAGATGAATTTGGGGATTGCAACTGCAACAGGCCAACAATATATTATTTTTGATAAATAATTCTATGGCAGGATAAAAGAACACTTTCCACACACATACGTACACACACCTCTGAATCCTTTTTTTTGACACCATTGCACATTTCTAGTTTGGGTGTCTGTACTGGTCTCAGGTCAGCTGACTGATAAGTTTATGACTCGCAAGCACAGATTTCAAGGCTTCTAATCAAATGGCAAGACTGACTTTTATGCTCTGATGTAAGAACAAAATGAAGCCGTAAAATCTTCAAATCTCATTTGGAAAGTTTGTCTCTAACATTATGTCCTTTCTTCTTTTACATCTGCTCTTCTTTTAAATGCTGTTAAGATTAATAAGAATGAACTGCAACACAAAAACACAGATGGGTTATTGTAAGTTATGTCATTGCTGCTTCATAAGCTCACCCATTAATACTGTAATGTTTTAGTATTGTATATCTGACATCCCAGGAGCTGCTATTTGAGAATGTAGGACATTTTACCGTCTCAACATGATTCGGTTGGACTGGCAGGCAGGACAGTCAGTGTTTACCATGGAGCAGGCATCACCTATCCTTCCTTTATCTCATCTGAAGCCAAGCACTAAGAGACAACCCGACACCAAGGTCTGCTCCATGGACTCACTTGTTTCCGTGATGTTTCAGTTGTTGATCCTAGTTCTGTTGAGACCCGGGGTCTCGCTCTGCTACCTGTGCGTGGTCTGATGACCCACGGGGTTCAGAGGTCAGTCCTTCAGGCCTGGAGGCTGGGAGTGTGGATCCAGGATGCAAAGCCCCCTGCTGTGTCCCAGGGCTGGTTTTCGGGTCAGCCAGAGGGCTGGTGATACCCAGGTTGGACAGGGCGTCCAGGGTGCCGTCTGGGTCCACCATCATGTCGATCACTGTCAGATTGGAGAAGTTATGAAAACAAGTTTAAAATTAGTTGTTTAAACAAAACTGTAATGAAATATGCATCTTTTTATTCACATTATTATATTATTATTCACGCTTTGATCCTGAATACTAAAGAGAAGTATTAGATACCTAGAAGTTGTCGTTCCACTCTCTTCAGATCTTGAATAATGGTTGAAATCTCCTGTTAAAAGATTATGAATAAAAAATTAATGCAGGTCTAGGATGTGATTGAGGAAGTGAAAGGTCAGACTCCAAATAAATCAACTCTATTCAGATACTCAATGCTGCAGAAATAAGTTTGGATCTGTGCCGTGCACACCCAGCTATGCTTTACGAGCCCTGTGACTTGTGCCGTGAATAGATATCTCTTGAGAGGTTCAGATGAGGTCAGTATAGGTTAAAGGCAGAATTTATGATCTGGCCTGTCAGAGAGTCAGAAGTTTTGTGGACTCTTAAATTTTTGCACCCAAAGCAACAGCTCATAAGTCTTGTTTTTTCTCCATCAAAACAATCATCTCTGGTGCACTCTGCTCTCCAAAAAAAGGAATTTACTGGGTAATATAAAAGGCATGCACAAGACTGAGGTGTCGCGGATTTGATCCCTTGGGCAGCTGTAATACTGTCACCACTCTCTATGATTGCTCCAGTGAGTAATCAGATACCATCTGGTTTGTAGGGAAGGATCTGAGACAGTGTGGCAATAGTCCAGCCGGAAGAAAAGCTAATGGATTACTGACATAAATAATATTTAGGCAAAATGTGTTGGTACTGTAGGCATATCAAGATGCCTCTTCAGTTTCTGTCATTTTGAATTATGAGGCTAAACAGAAAACACTATGCTGATTAGACTGCCTGAAACTCAAGTATCTGATTGAGATTAAGATGTCTCTCAATTCACCACACTGCACTTCTTTACTCTTGGAAAAAGTGGGACTGAGTAGATTTAGTATTGCGAGTTAGGAGTCAATACCTTGTGCTGTCCTTGGGCTCAGTGTAGTCAGATATATAGTGACTGCAGATGCAGTAGTTACAGATAACCACCATACAGTGATATACAGCCACACATTTACTTTTCCAGTGACCTTCCTTCTTTAGAGCGACTTCCAGCCGAGGCTAATACCACAGGATCATTCAGGTATCTTAAAAATTAAATTGAAAAATGATAACCCTATTTTTTAAGGTTTATTTTTTAATGAAATAGTTTGAGACGGCATACTTTGAGACTGAAATTTTCACCTCATACAGTCTGAAACAGGGTTTTAATAGTCCAACAGCTGGATACACAGATCTGAATAGTTTACAACATGACTTGGTTAAATTGGCAATGCTTACTGTCATTTATCAGGAGTGATTTTTATTATATTCTCCATTTTAGTTTAATCTGTTAAAATATCCTGATTATCATTACAACACAACAAAAAATAGGTGAGGCAGAAAGGATTAGGATTTTGAGCGCCAAATATTGGATAAATGAGATTTAAATCAAGTGACGATGCAAGAAAAAAGGTTTAGAGATCATTAATGCCATTGCATCCCATAGATGTTGAGATATTCCATTCATGTCAATGTGTACAAGAGAAAAACACAGTGGAACACATTAGGATTCGACCTCAGGTCACGGCAGATAGAGAAGTTACATTGCAATCTTTCTAGTCTAACCAACCTAAAGACAGATTTACTCTGTCATTCCTGGACCCATGCTGCTAGTATGGCTAAAAATCTCACTATCTCATAACAGACAATGTCTAAGAGGTGGACGTGTTCATCACCTTGTTGGAGCTCTTGAGTAGTAAAGAGTCGTGCTCTGCCTGCAGTTTGTTCTCGATCTCCTCCCATTTCCGCTCTCTATCCTTGAAGAGGATCCTTGAGACCAGGTTGTTACAAAAATAGATGAAAATAAATTCATGAAAATATGCTTAATATAGCTCTAGGTAGAAGTATTAGTTGACTGTTAAATCGATTGAATTGAGGCTTGTAGGAGTGAAACAGGCCTTTGAGCTGTCACCCTATGAGTTATAATGAGTAAGGATGTACAGGGAGTTGTCAGAGTAAACCTCTGTGATGTGTCATTCACATTGTGCTAGTTGGCCCAGTTTCAACATGAAACAGTTAGGAATCTTCAAACAACATACAATACATTCCCATTTGCTCTTATCTCAGTACAGTGTTAAATTTACAGCAGATTACAACAGCAGAACGTCTTCCTGATGTGTAGTGCTCACCTGATTTTGCAGCTTGTTTTGTCAACAGACTGACGAATCCTGGTTGAGAGTTGATTCACAGATGCTAGGAGTAAACTGTCAAGCACCAGCTGATGGAGGATATGAAGTAACATATTAGTGTCACGTTTGTCTAACAGAGGTAGATGATGTAAATGATGACACTGAAGAGTTCTTAAGAGAAACCAGAACAGGTAAAATAACCTTTTCAATGCTGTTCCTGAATTTAGCAATAGGAAAGCCTATTACATTCATTCTCTTTGGCTCAGGTAGGAGCTCTGGCTCCAGTAGGAAGCACAGTTTGACTGTTAAGGAGTGACTATAATTGGTATGGAGATAGCGCCCTCCTGTGGCACACCCTGGTACAAACTGACCTGGTAATCAATTATTCAACATCTTCTAACTGTATATGACTGTCAACATTAACCAGTTACATAGCAGAGGTAGGTTAAACTTAATATGACAGACAATTTCAGTGTGTTTATTAATTTTGCACCTATCACAATGTGTATACTACAGTAAGCTGTGTCTGTGTTCACACCTCAAATAAAGAATTTATAGAGCTCTATGTTTGGAAGGATAGCACAATATTCTGATGTTGTGTTTAATATTGAAGCAGACTCACGTCGTCTCTGTTCCATGTCTGTCGGCGGATGGAGCGGGAGCTCTGTCCACCAGAGCCTCGGGGGCGGAGCTCCACAGACCGCTCTGTGGAGGGACCACCGAGGTCTAAGCTGTCATCAAATACTCTCTCCTCCAACTAAAAATAGAATTACAAGAATTTAAAAAAATAAAGTTTCTACATATCCTTTCATTTCTCTGGCCTTCTAAATATTAATTTGACTATATTAATGTGTATATGTATCATAAAGTTTCATCTGAGCAGTACCAACATAATAAGGATAATCAGAATGTATATATTTTAACCCAGCAGATAGAGATGTTTTGTTGTGTGGTTTCTGGTTTTGTAAAATGTGTTGATTATACCAAAGCTCCAGGATCAGTAGCTGCAGGGCTGACTGAGTCGATCTCTCCTGCCACGTCATGGATTTCTCTGGCGAGCATGGCTAGGTCTTTGGCAAGATCTTGGCTGATCCTGATGGACAACAAAAATCATGACTGCTATATGTGTATTTTTAGTTACATTTCCATATATTTCACACAGGACTTCATAACTATCAAAGTGAAAGCATCACGACACGGAATAAAAAGGTCAAAATCATCCTCAGACATGTGAATACTGCGACTCACTGCTGCTCTCCAACCTCATTGGAGATCCTCTCTCTTATGTACCTGGCTATCTCCTCGCTGTGTGCTGTCCAGTCTCTCATATACTCGTCCTGTTCCCTGGAGTGCTGCTTCAGGGCGGCCAGGCTGGAAGGATTAGGCGTTGCTGGGGCCGAACCTCCCAGCTGGGCCACTCGAGTGGACAGAAATGGCTTGGACATGTGGCGGTTTGAGCCGTACTCGTCCTCGGAGGTGGAGGCGTACTCTACAGGTACGCGGCGCCATCGAGTGCCAGCTAGAGTACAGTAAAGATGGTGTTTAGAATGTGATTTGATTAGTGAGTTGTAGATGTGTTTAGTCAGTGAAAACACATTTTGTGATGAACAGAACACTTACATGCAGATGTGATGTGTCCATGTGAGGAGCCACCTTTACCCTTGTCAGGCAGCTTGGAGGCGCTGTTGGCTCTGGCTCTGGGTCCAGACACTGAGCTTACGCTGGTTCCTCTCAGTCCCTGTCTGACGGCATAATCTCCTGCCACACTCCGGGCCCCCAGACCTCTACTCCTTGTCACAGTGGCCTCTGAGTCGCTCTGGGCTGATGGGGACCCCACCCTCGGCCTCCTCGGCTGTGCCAAAGCCTCTATCCTCGACATTCCCCTCCTTGCCATCCCTGTCCTGGATGTGGAGCTGGCAGTGGAGGCCTCAGACGCGACTGACATACGGTCAAAATCAGCAGGTTCGGTGTCTGATGAATCCCCCAGCCGGGCTCGTCTCAGCAGAGATGCCCTGGTCGGCCTGGGCTTGGGGACATTGGCTGTTTTACTGCTTGCAGATGAGGCAGGTGCTTGGGTGACCTTAGCCCGACTAGACTTGGTGCTCGCCCCCACTGTTGTGCTTCCTGCCTGGCCTCTGGTATGTGAGCTTCTAGAGTCCTGTGTGGAGGTGTGTTGCGAGTCTGAAAGGAGTGAGTTGGAATTGAGGTCATCATCAGTGAGGTCCAGGGAGGTCCAGGGTCTGCTGGACTGAGGAGCACCAGATGTTCTGGTCTTGGGCCTCCTGTCCTGGGTCTCTCTGCCCCCTGCAGGCCCCTTACTAGATGAGCAAACTATTGTTCTCTCCTTCTGCTGTCCTGCAAGGGTTCGGCGTTTCTGGACAACTTTCCTGGCTCCGTCAGCCTGGCTGACAGTGCTTGTCGTGTCCACATCCGACTCAGGCGACATGGAGCCTTCGATGGACTGACTTGGTGGATCACCTTGGTCTGAAACAGTGGTCTCTAAAAAGGCTGCCACTGCTTCAGAGTCTTTCTGCAGTGTGACACTGTCGACATTGGTCTCCTTACTCTGGGTCCTGCTGCCTGGGAGCCCATCAATACGTGGTATGAGCTCAATGGGGACATTGGAGCTGGGTTTCTCCACAGTGAAACTCTCCTGCCTCAGCAGCGGTTTCCCACTACTTTCCCGAGCTTTCTCCTCCTCCTTTTTCCTCCTCCGTGCCTCCTCCATCCTCTTCTCCCCACTGGTCAGAGGACGAGGAGGGAGCTTGGTCAGCCCACCTGGCTGACCTGATCTCCCACCGCTGCTGTCCTGTGACTTGGCTGGTGAGGAGCGACTAGGACTCCCACCATGACTGCCCACACCTCCTGTGCCTTGACCTGGGCGAGTTTTCCCCCGGGCCACCTTTCCCTCCTGGTTCTCCTTCTCCTGTAGTTCAGTGTCCTGTTTCTCTCCCATATCTGTGCGCAGGCCTGAGCCGGGAGTCCTCCTTCCCAGCACAAACTCCTCCCCTGGCAGGTGGGGCAGGGTTCTCCTCTTGCGCTCTGTGTAGCCTGAGGAGGCAAAGGAGGCTGAGTGGCTGGACTCACTTATTTCAGCTGAAAGGGGAGAAAATCTATTAATAGCAAATATACTTCTCAGATGAAGGTATTACATATCAGTGGTGGGTGGTATGCCAGAAGAATTGATGCTCAAGTTGAAATCTGTGCTGTGTCTTCCACTCAGCAATCCTTAATTCTTCATACACTTGAACAGTCTTTCATTTTGATACAGTGTGAAAAAAGCACCGGCATGAATCTGTTCATTTGTTTAAGAGCTTTGAGGCAATAGTTAGTGGGTGGACACTGGGAGAGAGAAAGCCAGTCAACCACAGATAAAGAAAAGGGGAAATTAAATGTGGTTACAAAAACAGAAAACTTTGATGTGTAATATCCTACAATACTTTAAAGTGAAACCTCTGCTGAGAGTGAAACTATTTTACTTTTATGTCATAAAATCAGCAAACTGACAGTTAATTAGCAATGTTTTTAGAATTTGCTAATATTAGTCACTTTCAGCCTCTTGTAGTCCCTGAGTGAATTGATTTGAACAATGGCACATTTTATTTCAAACTAGTCTTTTTCTTTTTTTTTTTTTTTACAATTTTTTTGTTACAGTTTTTCCCTTTTGAAAGGAAAATTGTGTTGTGTCTCCCTTCAGATGTGACATAGTGCTACATTAAAGCCATGCTGTGTCACACTATCAGTCAAATCTTTGTATCATTTCTGTTCAGATGTGGGTTTCTGTAAGTACCTCTGTCCTCTGTGACCATGACGTGACACTCCCCTCCAGAGCCCTCAGGATCTGTCCTAATGTGACTTGCAGCCAGAGTAGCCCACTGTGAGACCCAGCGAGGACCTCCCACCACCAGTTCCTCAGACAGTACCTGGGCAAAGGCAGGAATACAACAGAAAACTCATAGCATTTAAAGAGAGTAGCAGATGCTGTCTGTTGGTTTTATGCTAATGAAAGACAGAGGTCATGAGGACATGAGACACTTTAGAGTGCTTTTCTTTTTTTTGCTGTCAGTTTTGAC
Source organism: Selene dorsalis (assembly GCA_900303245.1). Lineage (NCBI taxonomy): Eukaryota > Metazoa > Chordata > Actinopteri > Carangiformes > Carangidae > Selene > Selene dorsalis. Next base: position 16,524 of record OMNW01014530.1, read on the forward strand.
AGCAGGTGACTTTTTGACTTGAATATAAAAGGCTGCATTCAGTTTATGCACCTCTGTCTCCATGCGTCCAGGTTTCCCTCTGTCTCCGGTTCCAGACCTCTGGGAAGTGATCCTCTCTCTTTGGTCAGCACCACCCAACCTCGACACACACACAGCCTCCTGTGCATCCACACCAAACACCTTAACACACAAAAGTGCACAAACATACACATACACATGTATGAACATAGTTTTGTGATGTAACCAGAAGCTAAGCAGATAAAGGAGATCTCCTACCTTGTCGATCATTTTCCTGGCCTCTTCTTCTTCATGATCTCCGTTCTCCAGCTCAATGGTGTACGTCCCTCTGTCACTATAATCATCCCCGTGGTGATGGCACTCATCGCGTCCATTCTGTTGGTGTGGTGCTGAGCCACGTCGCCTCTCCACGAATCCACTTGCCATTTTGGAAGTTGAAGATTTGCGACGGCGTGCAGGACTGTCCTCCTCTGCGAAGAGACCCTCTGGTACATTAGCACGACCCTCTCTAATCTTCATCCCTGCACCGCCCCAAAGGCCCCATGAGCGCTCCTCAAATACTGCAGCCCGGCGTTGCTCGCCAAGCGCGTTCTCTGAATCACTCTGTGTGCCGTCCTCATGTTTACTGCCTGACATGGGAGGAGCAGAGCGGGAGGTCATGGGTCAGAAGTTACAGAAAGAGATAGAAATTAATCTAAATGAATAAGAAAATATCCATCTACCCAACAATTATCATATTTTTTTATTTTTACAAATATTGTTTTTTTTATTGCTTTGTATTTATGATTTAGTGTTCTTTATTCCTTTCATTGATGTCTGCTGAGTATGTCTTGCCATACTGGAAATGTCCTCATCATGGGACTAATGAAGGACTATATAATCTTATCTTATCTTATCTTATCCATTTTCTCTACCGTTTATCCGTGCAGGGTCGTGGTGAAGGAGCCAATCCCAGCTGACAGAGGGTGAGGGCGGGGTTCTCCCTGGACAGGTTACCAGTCTATCACAGGGCCAACATATAGAGACGAACAACCTCACACACTCACATTCACACCTATGGGCAATTTAGAGTTGCCAATCCACCTGGTACGCATAAGTTTAGACTGTGGCACCCGCAAATATACATCTTACTGTAAAATGAAGTTCGGAAGCTGTAGCAACCATGCATGTTCACGCACCTTTAAGACTCTTCAGTTGTACAGGAACATCACTCTTCACACTTTCCCCGTCGTCCTCTGCAACCGTCTCTTTAAGAGCCAATGGCAGCTCATTCTGGGCCAGCCAATCAGCAACTTTGACCTCTGCTGCTACCATGGCTGTCTGAAGTGGACTCAGCTCCTCCCCAACAGGTCGTTTAGGACGTGGCCTGGTCTCTGGTCCGACTTTCGCCACTCTATCTTTGACAGTGACTTTGCCTGACGCTCCGGGGTCGAATTCAATTGTGAAGGAGGCGTGGCCATGGGCTGACTCTGCAGCAGCTCCAGAACCAGCCTCTGTTTCTCGTGTGGGGGCCTCGCCAGTCACTTTGCTAGCTGGCGGAGTATCCTTGGTTGGGATCTCAAAGTAACTGGGCTCCTGATTGGAGGATGTTTGTTGGGTGGTCTTTGGGACTTCTGCAGTTTTCTTGGTATCTGTCAAAATGAACATATGAACATAGAATGAACACATTTAATGCAAGTAATAATTGATATCTATATAAACAGAACCTATTCAAAATCGCTAATTGGAATTAAAGGAAATTGTATTTTCCTTTAATGACACAATTCACTGTAATTGCCTCCTCAACTACGTAAGAAGAACCCACTGAGTGCTGTCTTTCAGGTAATCTTTATGCAACATTGTTAATACCCGTTTCTGGTTTTTCCCGCTTCCTGTCTGAATTTTTTTCCTCAGGCCTTCCTGGCTGCTGGTCATCAGTGTCTCCATCTCCCCACCAGGCTGGCTGGCCATAAAGGGGCGTACCCCTGTGCAGCACTGCTACATCTCCTGGCAAAAACAATCAGTCATTTAGTTTTTACAAAAGAAGACATGCAGATATTTGCCATTGCTGAAAGGTTTGGCATAGGGACTTAGGAGCTGTTTGATCACTGTCCCCAGTTTGCATTCAGCCCTTGTCCAACCTTTGTTGTGCGCCATCTGCCATCTAATTCTCCTTTTATCACTCCACTGTCGTCCACTGACAAATAAAGGTATAAAATAGCCAGAGAAACTCAGTCAAATCAACACTATCAGCCAGAGTGTTGAACAATTTTGGCCACAGCTGGTGTAATTGCTGCCTTTACAACGTAAGAGGTGTCACTGATAATCATTTTATCTGTTTATTATTCATTATTATTATGTATTAATGTATTACTCATTTGTCTATGAAATGTTACCCAGCAGTTTAAGGCGCAGGCAGCAGGAGACCGAGCTCTCTGTTGCGCTGCTGGTGTTGCAACCTGTAGAGGAACAGTTCACCTGTGTCACTGGCTCTCCGGATATCCGGGCTCACCTGTGGTCTTGTCCTCTGTCCTGCTGACATCTGGGGACTTAGCCATCGCCCCCTCACACACCGGTGCTGCTGCAGTGTCGGTGGGTTTCACCTGTGGTTTAGATGGCTCCCCCTCTGCAGGCCTCTTCTGGTTCAGCTGAAGCTGGCTGCTGAATTTCTCATGCTGATAGATGAGACAAGAGCGAGGAGAATTTACACAGATGGAGGCAAATCACAAGGGTCAAACGGTGCTAAATATGGGATATAAAGAGTTCTTTAATCTAAGTTATTGGAGGAGACGATCTAAATGTTAAAGCTGAAATTTCACGTAGCTCATTAGGATGAGATCTTGTCTTTTCAGCATCTACCTGAGCAATGTGCTGTGAGGAAACAGCAGAATCATCATGTGTAAAAAGTTGTTTTTTTACTACCTCGGTAGAACAATTTGTTCTCATGAAAAATCCACCTCTCTGTGCAATTTCACAAACTAAAAAAATAGAAGAATACATTTCTGGGTGTCTTGTTTAGAGCAGATATGTTAAACCTTTCATTTAACATATGAACTCACAACATGCAGTAAGTTTTCTCACTACATGCACAAGCTAGTGTCTAACCTTGAGGGCCTCCTCGGGAATATGCATCTCTCCTCGGACCACAGTGAACAGGTTGGTATGTGAGGCGGGTTAAGGTAAAAGAGAGTGAGCTCTTTGCAGGGGTGAGAAACATGCACTGATCGACTTATGTATTATGCAGCAGGCAGAGTGCAGAGACCATTCACCACTAGGACAGATAGGGTTACTGTGTTGTCCATGCTCACTGACCTTGTGCTGTGTGTCCCAGGGTTTTGACAGATAATACAAGACCATATTCAAAGGATATCATACCCAAACCTCAGTTTGTCATCAGTTTTCAGCGTGACATAGATCTGTTCCTGTATTCTGATGTCATTGACAAACGTCTGCAGATAAAAGCAGAGTGTGGTTAAAAACAACAGGACAGAGATTATGACTGGTGTAGAATCTAATAAGTATCTGTGGTGACTGAATAAGACCTATCACTGAAAACAACCATTTACCCAAAATCTGGAACAGATGCTTGGTCTGAGTCCTTGCCTGGTTTACTTTAGACAGATACTTCCTGATTTGATTCATAACTTTGTTATTTTTTCCATTTTATTTTGGCAAAAGTCTGTGTTGGGAGAGGGTGTATCACACTGGCACTTACAGTTGATGTCATCTTGTTGATGATATATTCACTAATATACCCGACCTTAAAAGCATTATTAATTATTTGTCTGTCTGTCTATCTTGGGAATTTCACAATCGTGTTACAACACTCTCTTCAACTCACATGTCCATATAAACTTGGAAACAGTCTCACAGTCTTACTTTTCCATACTGGTCCTGAAAATATCTTTATCTAATATGATTCAAATGTAAGTGATGAGGAACAAACAACATTCAGAGTCCTCCAGCAATTAAGCAGAAGCTATGAAGCTTCAAAAGTCAACATTTGTCAAAACATTGTGATATATTATTATATCTATATCATCATCAAACTGAAAATATACAATTCTATTATTAATCATCATATATTTGTATTATTTTCAAACAGAGCAGCGCTGTAGGTTTTGTTCTAAAGCACTGGAATCACTCATCATCAGGAAGGGATCTGTTAAAGGCCAGCAAAGACAAGGAGAAATGACCAACCAATAGTGTAGTGTATAGATTTTATATGTGTATTGTTTTTGAGGAAAAATTCCAAAAATGAATCTGTTTATCTATTATTTTGTCACCATTTACAAGTTTACACAGTGATGTACATTATACATTATATTATATCCCTTATAGGATCAGAGAGTAGATAATTGATAAATCAGTAACGAACACACTCACCCCATTTAAACTGCCCAGGTCCTTGACTTTGTGTTCGTCTGTGTTTGGCTCATAATTGATGACAGCGTGTTGCTTGTCCACACTGCGGGACTAAATCACACAAAATCCCATCAATCACGGTAAGCCATGCTAATCTGCAGTGCTTCAGATAACAATCCAGCTGGATGAAGAATGATCAGCTCAGATCAGGTGTCAAGTTGAGTTACTTGAGTTACTACTACTAGTACTAGTACTGTACCTGCAGCATAAGTTCACAGTCGTCCCTTCCCACAAAGATCATCTCCCTGGGGAGACGATGGCGTGTCCCCCCACCGCTCACCAGGAACCAGGAAGTCAGACTCATCTCTGCCTCACTAGATGATCTTTGACCCTTAACACATCCTTCTGAAAACAGAAACGGTGTTAAGACCGCACAGATGACTCTTTATGTACTTTTTGTCTTGCTATCTTTCGGCTGTTTCTTATTATAAGTCAGTCTGATTAGTTAAAAAGATTACTTCTTATATAGTTAACAGCCGTGAATGAGGCCTTCAGCTTCGTACAATTACAGTATGTTACTTCAACATCTGTGCATGTGCCTCATATGGACAGTGGCTATTTCAGGTATCACCCAAGGACAGTGTCATGCGTATCTCTGCCTCTAGTTACACTAACAACATTAAAGAAGAACCATAAGTGTGGAAATCAACTAACAGCTTACAGAATCCCAGGCATCCTATTAAACTCCCAAATTGAATTTCTCAGCAGAGTCTTCCAGTCACCACATCTAGTGCCTCACTGCTGAAACACAGAAGAGGAGGAGTCAGAGATATCTTACAGGGGGAGAGGGAGAGAGTGAGAATGACTTGGGGTGAATTATGAGAAAGAAAGAGAGATAATGATCTATGTGCATTAGGACAGCTAATTTAGTTGGATGCACAGTGAGAGCACACCAATTCACACACCGAGAACACATGAGGCACAAGAGACAGGAAGTGGCACAAACAGACAGAGAGGATAAAGAAAGCAAAAACATTACTGTCTTGAAAAAAACCCACATCTCCGCTACCCACGATTCTCTCATATGATTCTGGGTGAATGCTCTAAAGGCAGCACAACAGCTCTTTTCAGTGGGACACTGGGCCAGTCCTCCCTCTGCAGGAGCACCATCCACTCACAGGCCGTGCTGACTCACGCTCTGAACTAAGCATAGGTGAATTAGTGGGATTTAATCACGCACGCTTTGTCATATCTGGGGATCGTGTTGTGCACCAACTCGATCTCCATCTGACTTGACAGCCTCCCCTCTCTTCCCCGGTGAAGGGATGGTCGTGGTTAACCCTTTCTGTGGCCTGGCTCCTATAGTGGCCCAGATTTCCTCCTGGCCGCACACGGCTACCATTCACTCTCAGATATGAATCTCCTCTGCAAATGACAACACATCAACTGTGCTTGCAAGCGGCAGCGGCGGCGGCTGATGGGTTACAGCCAATGACAGAGCCAGAAAATTAGCTCAGTTAGGCCATGTCTCAGTCCAGCGTTTATCGTGGGTCCGTTTCACAATGACATCATTGTTGTGAGGAGTATTCGGTTAAAAAAAAGCCTGATGTTATAGGAAATCATGCAATTTATGGTTAAATGGCTACATACCCAGCTACAGTGCATCTTCCGCGGATGCTGATTACCGACTTGCCTTTTGAAGCGTATTGATCCTTGTCGTTCTTCATTTACGCACGCTCTGCAAACCAGACTACAGGCTAATTTAGACAGATTTACAACAACACTTATCACGTGTTATTGTAAATCAGGTTATGGAGCCTGTCTGCCGATGTGCAGCCAAGGCTACCCGTTATGGACGACATATAGGCTGGGGTTTGTCGCACAAACACAGCGATGCTCACTTCACTGTCTCCATCTTCAGAGCAGAAGAGGCAGCAAAAGACACGAGGGCCGACTTGTTAAAAAATAGGCTGCACACACATACACACGCACACGTACACACACTCACACACACAATAAGCAGAGGAACATGTCACCTACCAAAAGCTCTACGGTCAATCAGCATCCGATATGCGGAGGATTATGAGGAGCCCTCCCGCTGCTCCCCGCAGCTCGCTGCCCAGCCCAGCTCCTTCAGCAGTACCGTGTCTTGGTCTCACGGTGGCGCTGTGTGCTCATATAGGAAGAAGCACACGAGGTTATGTAATAGCATAGTAACAACAACACAATACAGGCTAAAGTGACCCGTATGAGATGAATGTTTGTTGGTGACCCTATATATAGGCGTACTGGAAGAGATGGTAGCCTGTATAGTCTACGTAGAGACACGTGTGCGTGAAATGTCTCACTGGGTTGATTAGTGCAGATTGTGGATGATTGTAGGGTAACTAGGGTAACGCGTCCAATCAGGAACAAGATAGGAAACACCTGTTTACACCTCTACCTGCTTAGTTTAGTCCAGCCACATGTGGACATGAGGGGAGCTGACAGGCATTTTCTGAAGGAAAAATGAGTTTGAGGTGAGAAAAGTACTTTTTATTTATTTATTTATTTATTTTTGTGACTAATTTCCTGTTGTGCAGTTAAACTGTTCAGAGCTGAATAATGTTTATTGTGTGTGTGTGTGTGTAGTCAGTGCTAATTAAGATGTCAGCTGTAAGGTATAGTCCACACACCACCTGCTTTTATTTTCTTGAAGCTGGGGAGCACGTTCACATTTTTGTCAGTTTTATTCTCTTCAGATATTTTATCACTACTATTACTGCCTAACTGACATACTTTACACACTTACACCATTTAATAGAAAACGCCTATGACTAACTTGTAGGTAGGCAATGTTTTGAACACTGGCCTAGAGGAGCTCCAGGATACAGACAGAAATGTCGAAGTTATACTAGATCTCCTCCTCCTTCATTAAAAGATCCAGGAATCACACTCCTGTGGCCTAAATGTTGTTATAACTTTTTCAAACACAAGATATTTCCAACTTGACTTCAGAAGTCTTAGTGTAGGAGTGGGCCTAATGTCAGGTCATAGGCATCAGATAGTTAGTAATTAGTCTAATGAAGAAAAAACGTTGGTACAAACATATAAACCCATTATGACCACCGAAACAGTGTGCACTGCGCATAGGACTGCTTATAGGATGCAGGAGCCAACTCGCAATTATGTAGCCAAAGCAGTGGTTCTCAAACTCTTTCTGTCACCCCCACTTTGGACAAAGGGGAATTTTCAA
>OMNW01014533.1:0-10751 GCA_900303245.1 Selene dorsalis
ATAAAGATTCAAACTTGTCTGAAGGATATCTGGTAACTTCCTGGAGCATTAAGTCTATACACCCAGGATCTGTATCTTCATTACTGTACGAGTTTATACACAGTTCTCTAATCACTTCTCTTTTCTCTTCTTCATTGAAAAATTCGTCACCTTTTTGATCTTTTATAGATTTGATGAATTTACTTTGGACGTTTTTTTGTCCAGCATTAAGAGCATAAGATAAATTACCTATGTCTATGTCTATGTTTTTACATATGCCAAATAGTAGTTCTTTATTCAAGTAATCTATTTCTGATTTCAGGTTCAACATGGTTTCATCATCTGTAAAAGTCCTCTGTGTTGTTTGTTTCAGATTTATATATTGTTTTACTAGTAAATCATATTTTTCATTTTTCATTTTGTTTATTTCTTTACATTTAAATTTAAAAAAGTCTTTTAATCTGTGTTTTAAATTTTCCCACAACTTAATACTTGATTTAGTTAAAATGTCTAGTTGTATAACTTTATGAATTTCATCTTTTAGTTCTAGAATTATCTCGTGGTTTTTTAAACACTGAGTATTCAGTTTCCAGAAACCTCTGGGGACTGAGGTTTTGGAAGAAAGATTTGTTTTTACTAGTAAGTGATCAGAGAAGTGATTGAGTATTGTACCATAATTATTTACATTAAAATGAGAAGATACATAAATTCTGTCAATACGTGTCTTTATTTTGGAGTTGAAGCGCGTGAATTCGAAGCCATTGGGGTTTATGGATCGACAAACATCTGATAGTTTAGCTTCAGAACAAATATCACGTAGCAATTTACCTTCTTTTGGTAATTTAAATGAGGTGTATATCTGTCAATAGAGTCAGTTACAGTATTAAAATCACCACATACAATAGTTTTATAACCAACAGTGAGTAGTTCCCTTAATCTTTTAAATAGTTGTATTTTTTTTGTAGCTTCTGGGGCAGTGTAGACATTTATAATTCGTAGTTTTTCACCAAGGTAGAAACAGTCCACGAGGAGTAGTCTTCCTGGAATAATGTCTCTTTGTGTTTTGGAGTTGTTAGATTGTGTATTTGATAAGTTTTGACAGACAGGGGACCTCTTTGTACCATTCACCTCCATTGAGTTCGCTGAGCAGCTGGCCTCTCTGCCCTGCGGATCTCAAAACAACATGCACCCATAATTCAAGGTAATGGACCTACCTCTTTGACTATATTAATTATGGCAATAGGCGAATGTGCTAAAATATTGAACTATCCCTTTAACTTTCCCCTTAACTGGCGAATCGGAAGCTAACTTCAGTGTCGTTTCTGTCTCTTGGGGAAGAGGATTATCGAAAATCTCTCACGGGCGACACCTGCCGTTCATGGTGACGTAGTGAAACATTACAGCTCCATAAAAAAAACTACAAAAGATTTGTTTTGGACAAAGTTTTAAGTTACAATGACTCTCGTGGGCTTTCCTGTTTGAAACGAAACGCAGTTATCGATTCAGATTGTCCTGTTTACATCCACGACAACAGATCTCAGACAGGCTGCTGCTCCAGCTCAGTTTACAGACGGACTGGTGCTTCTTGTTGTCTCCACATAGGAAGAACATGAGTCACGGACGACAGGCAGGACGACACTGGAGACACAACAGCTCTCCTATATAACCAGTGAGGGAGGATCTACTGAGCCTGCACCGACATCATCTGCCGGGAGGACGATCGGCTGCATCTCCGCCCCGCAGCCCCACGCCAGAGTGCCTTGAGAGAGGGTTAGGCCAACACACGGGATAAGGACTCATGCAACAGGCTGATAAATGTAAATTCTGTTGTCTAAATATAACTTAATCCAACTCTGTCGAATTATCGTAATAGTGAGATAAGTGTGGAGGGATTGTGGCTGTAGTTACACGTCATTTTACTGTCATTGAGGCTGCTCATCATATGATTCTGGACTGCGGGCTCATCATGTGTTTTACCACCGCATTGACCCGACTAAACACCATCGTCAGTTCATGTTATAATAACTAGAAAAAGAGCTAGTTTGTGAAATATTGCAGCCGATATAATTATACAATACTAGATTAGGCCTGTCAGTCTGTATTTGATGTTCAGCTATAGGTTGGAGTGCGGGGTGGAAAGTTCATATTTTAACTGTAGACAGAGCTGCACTCATCGATCCTGATCCCATTGATCAGCTTTATTGCAAATAATACCAGAGGGTGATTCAGGTAGTTCGGCTTGACTGTGGTTCTGTTTAATATAATGAGTATATTGGACATTATTAGCAGTATTAACTTTTCTCAGTGCTCTCCTGGTTGTTTTGATTAGATTTTCTTGTTGTTACAGTTGTTCGAGGAGCTGTGATTCTGTGGTTGGTGGCTTCCTGCTGTGCTGACTGCCTGATGTGGACTCTTTCTCACTTCCCCTTCTCTCAGTCTCCTCATCCCTTCTTTCCTCAGTCTTGGAAACCGTTGTAAGTAAAAGTCATGGCACTGTTAATTTTTAGATATTGAAATAATATTGTGTCACACAAGAAATATTGGTATAATTATAAAGAGTTCATATACATTATACATGTGTCATCTTTAATACAGTAGCTGTGATTAGTAGCTAGGGACCCTGTCTCTGCAGGTGAAAGAGGGCATTGTGGAGTAGGGGCCCTCCTCTTTCTGACTACTTCCCAATGCACAAAGATGGTGGATAGCCTGGTCTTCTGTCAGCCTGGTCTTGCCCTTGCTGATCTTTACAAACTGGTCAACCTCAAAATGTACCTGCAGAGTGACTTCACCTTAGTTCTCAGACTCTACAACTCACTTTTATCTAGAACTATGGACTGGACTATGTCTAACGTATATCACATAGTGGCTGAATACACACTTTTAGATAGCACGTTACACTTAGTAGATATGTTTAAAATCTTTGCACATATAAAACACAACCAGTTAAGAACTTGAGGCAACTTAACAAAATGTGTTACACATCAGTGGCTGATTATACTTCATTAAACATAAAGAGCAAAAGCTGTTGATGACTAAGTAAGTGATACTTTTTGTGGGGTTTTTGCATTGTTTTCCTTGTTCTGTGTTCTCTGTCTTTCATTAAAAAATCTTAAACTTCCTGGTGGTGTGGTATTTGAAAAAGTGCAAATTGGTTGAATATGATTGTGATCACATTTTTGTTGTTGTTACAGTCTGGTTAAATTACTCCTGCTGACTTTAGCCATCCATATTTTTCTCCTGTCCCTGTCTTTAGGGAAGTCATACATGCACACTCTAATCAGTTGGAGCATCCCCATGCAGCACAGCATAGCCTACCATGGTGAAGACTGTATTCAAGGACAACACAGAGGAGACATACAGCTTGACATGCTGATCTGTTTTAAGGAATTCATTGTGGTATTAAGTGCACTAGGGAAAAAACAAGACTGTGTGATTTATTGTGTATCAATGAGTACAGTAAGTCTGGGATAAGTAAGAATACTTAACAAATAGTAATCGAATTCCATTTATTCGCAATGAATTCAAATCAATATTTAACTTATTTTACCATGGGTGTCCTATAAGAACACAGTTGTCATCATCATGCTGTTGTGAGTCCAGACCTATTGTGTAGTCAACTGGCAAATCATTGTTAGTCACCTGTTAGTCTCCCTCAGTCAAGTCTGAGAGTTAAAGTTAAAAAAAACAGGGAAAATATTACGAGTTTATTGCTGTCGATGAATGTACAGGTTTGGTAAACTTAACAGAGATCAAAGCAATTAACACGCGCAAATAAATACTGCAAAGCAACGCATTCATTGACCGTAATTTACCGGTTATCGTCGTTTTCCTATTGTTTTCTATTGCCTGCCAAGCACTTCCTGGAACTTTTGGGGGCTACATCGACCACGTGATCGGCAAGCGTTTTGAACTTCCGTTGACGCCACTCTCTCTCCAGACACTCTGCTCCACGGCGCAGTGAGACGGAGAGCGGCAAACACAGCGGAAGAGGAGGGGGAAGGAGGGAACCACAACAGGAAAATCCTGGAAAGAAAAGTTTCTTGGGGAAACTGTGGTTTAACCAAAGCCATGTTTTGTGGAGTAGGAGCGTGAGAAGCTGCTGGACAGACGGAGGACTGCACCACAGGACCGGACTGAAGGTATGTCTGAGACAGGGACATGGAGATAACGTGTCTGTGGGCACTGGGACGGGACAGCCGCAGATGGAGATTGGTCACTGTCAGACTATTTACTGTCACACTGTCAGACAGTTCACTGTTACACTTCACTATCACACTGTTCATTATTAAACTGTTGCAACACACTGATCACCGGACATGTTCTAGGTTATGTAAAGCACTTTGTTAGAGTTTTTGAGAAGTGCTCTACAATAAAGTTATTTTTATTATAACCCCACTGTTCAGTGTCAGACACACTGTTCACTGTCACACTTTTCATTGTCAGACTGTTCACTGTCACGCTGTTCACCGTTAGGAACATAACAAGATGATTATGTGGAGCCGCTGTGGCGTTGGTCCACTTCAGAGAAGAGCCACAGCTGAGAAGAAGAGAACACTGTTGACAGCTATTTGACAATGTGCATGACCTGCTGGAACGGATCAATCTAAGTTTATGAATGCATGTGACCTGTCAGTGGAGGTTTATGTTCAGGTGTGGCTATGGCCAGGGTTACCTGGTCGATGGTTCACGATATCTGAACACTGTTGCTGGCAGTCAGACTTCACTAAAAAGTTTATGATTAAGGTTTTTAGGGCTACTCTTGTCTACTGTTTAACCATTTTTCAGCGACTACAGACCCGTGATCCATAACATCCAAACAAAATCAGTCAAGAAGTCAAGAATAGTGTGACTATTGTGTTTAAAGTTGTGAAAAACACTTTCAGTTATGTTACCCATAATTTCCATTATTAGATCATGAGATGTAAGTCATACAAATTGATGCCTAATTCTAGTAGGTCCGAGCCAACAGTTATGTTCACTGCTCTTTGTGACTGTAGTCTCAGAGTTACATGCCAACAGCTCATAGTGACAGTAGTAACATCCTAATGTGCAGAAGGTATGCAGTATGCACAGGTGTACCCCAAACTTGACCTGTGTCAGCAGGGATTGTTCCTCTACTCCCTGCCACCCCGCAAGGACAGGTGGTATAGCTGATGGATGGATAGATGGATGGATGGCACCAAGTGAACTGTTAGAAAATCACCCAGGTTTCTGTAGATCCTGATGGGAGCATGAATTTGAATTTCATTGCAATCCACCTGTTAAAGGTAATGATATATAGATATTTCATTCAAAAGTTTGTTTTGTTTTTATTAGGATCCCCATTAATCGCAGCATTGCTGAAACTATTAGTCTATTAGCCTACAAGTAGCCTACTGTCATGGTGGCACAAGTCAGCGGATCAGCACAGTCATTAGCAGTCATAAGCACTGCTTTGTGGTAATTCATAGATCTCTGTCTGGTTTGTCATCACCATATCCCAAAAGCAATGGGATTTTGGGGTGATCTCTTCAATCATGAAAACATCTAAAAAGTAGTGTTTGTACATGATAAGCATCTATGACGAAGATCATCTGGGGCTTTGTGGGAGGTTTGAGGTAGAACATCCCACCAACACATTGCATGTTAGAGAATTCACCCTCTTAGAACCAAGGCAAATTTGATTATATTGACCCAACGTCTTCTTCTTCACCGCAGTATGGACAGATAAGATACATGTTAACTGATGGTCAGAAAGTCCCACAAGTATCTATGCTGGCTTGACTGACTGACCGTTACAGTTCATCAGCTTCAGTCAAACATTATGCAAGAATGTGCCTTCATCTTGTTTGGGTTCTGACTGAATGCTGTCATCACAGTGGGAGTCATTAGATCACTGAGGCTGGACAATCCAGAGGCTGTTTCCTCCTCACAGCTGACTGAGGAGTCCCTCTCCCTGCTATTGTCCATTCAGCTGCCAGGGTCCATTCTTCAGAATGGAGGCTTTTTTCCCCCATATAGCTGTTGAATTATTTATCTGTTTCTGTCTTACGCTAATTTGACTTGGAACAAGGGATCACCCCCACAGGCCCTTATCTGAATATTTACTCTCTGAGGAAATGACATGACATGTAGAGCTGAGAGGCTCAGGCCTTGTTAACACATATTTCTATGCCCGAGTAGGAGATCATTTCATGTCCATTTACCACTGAGGATGATTAAAGCTCTGGGCTGTTTCAGTGTTCTGTCATCTGATTGAGTAACAGACTCTGGGAAAGGGCACGTCTGGATTTGCTGTAAAGGAATGTAACACGCTCACATTGCCTCTGGCAAAATGCAGCAAAACACGACTAGAACCAGTTGTCCACATAGATAAACACTGGCCTTCCAATCCTTTGCTTTTCATTTTACCTCTGTGTCATCATATGAGTGTGTTTTGAGTAATACGACTTTCCAATGGTAAGAAGTCCTTTACAGTCCTGGAGGAGAATCCCTCACATTCTCTGTTTTATCTTACTAGTGCAATGTAGCTCACATTTCTGTGTGTTTAATCAGCATGTCAGGTGTGTCATTTGAATGATAGTTTTCAGATCTTTTGGATAATTTCCCGATTTTCTCTGGCTGCTCATTTTTAGGCTTGGCTTTTATTCAGAAATAGAAGAAAGATTTAGTTTGAGTTGTGGTTGGCTCCAGAAGAGAGCGTCTGAGCCTCTCTTTTAATTTGCTGACTGTTCTCTGATTTCAGGTAAACACTGAAAGAAACCAAATCCTGTAAGGTTTTCTGGTGGGGGCAGGTGTGCTGTGCTTGGGGCAAGGTTGGGAGCTTTATTGTGACATCACAAAGTTACAGAAGGCAAGGTGCAAGGCAAGGCAATTTTATTTGTATAGCCCATTTTTACAAACAGTTTGTTTCAAAGGGCTTTACACAGCATCATTACAACATCTTCTGCCCTTAGACCCTCACATCCACTGAGGAAAAACTCCATTTAAGAAAACCTTTGACAGGGAAAAATTGGAGAAACCTCAGGGTGAGCCGGGCAGACGTGACATAGATGTTGTATACAGACAAAAAAACAGTTGACAACATGGAATATGGAAAACATTGAAATGGTTAACAAGAGCTGATGAAGGCAGCTTCTGGTGGGCAGGAAAGGCAGGGGGAGCAGGACAGCTTAATGAGGCTACTGGATGGCAGACTGGGTCATGAGCAGGGAGGGCAGGCTGGTTCAACAGCAGGAGAAAGGAGGTGATGGAGAAGGTGGTTGGTGCAGAGGGATGGAGCTCTGGAGAGATCTGTGGAAACACAGAGAGTGCGAGACACCAAGGCCAAACTACAAGGTGCAACAGATAATGACAGTTCAAAATGTGTGAGAGGAGAGGAGAGGAGAGGAGAGGAGAGGAGGAGGAGAGGAGGAGGAGGAGGAGGCAGTCCTTACCAGTTTACAGTAATGAAGTAGATAGGGTACATATCAAACACTAAACATTACAGACAAAGATAAATAGCAAATAAACAATACAATACAGAAACATATATGTACACAGACATTAAATGTAAAATGTAAAAAATAGCAGCAGATAAGAAAATTGCACAGTTGGTGTGTGTTAACTGTCTTTGGTGTGTGTGGTCTGTGTGGTCTGCTGAGTGTTTCTGCTACAGTCTGGCATCAGCACCGTGGACAGACCTGCGGTATCTGTTTCTCAAAGACCATGTCCCTCTTATATCTAATGTTTGCACAAGGCCAATGAGTTCAGGGAAGTGATGTCATCATCGAGAGAAGTCTCGGACTGCGCTGCACTAATTCCAGGTTGTGTCACTTCCACCTCATTGCAGCAACATGAGTTTGCGAGAATCTGGTCTGTTTCATGAAACATTGAGTGAGGAAACTCATTACAGTCCGCTATCACTGTTGCCAAAGGTCTGTTACTGCATCACAGGAGCAAAGTAGAAATGGCATTGTCCAGCCTCATGATCGACCAATCACCAATACATCACCAAGACAACCAACAAACACCAAACCTCTTGAAAGATGCACTGCAAACTCAAGTAATGCATTTTCAGACTGCATCTGCTGCAGGCAGAAGAAAAGGAGCCCTGACTCCTGTCTGTGTAGATGATGTTTTCTACATTTGGAGTTTTTTTTATAAAGGAAACTGATACGAACAGACATTGTTTTGAGCACAGATTCCTCCTGAGACATCAGAAAGACTTCATTCATCCCCAAACCCTGTTGTTTCTAGATGATCATCAACAACTCAGAAGGTCTGAACCTGATTCTCAGCTTTACATCACTCCCCTCAATGACCCCCTGTCAACTGTTTTTAATCTCTGGTCAGGGGCCCAATAAATCATTGTCCCCTCAACATGTCAGGTCAGGTGACAACCAGGGCAGGAAATGTTGGGAGAGCAGAGCAAAATAGGGGAAAAGTCAGCTTGGGAAATCAGACCTGGAGTGTGTGAAGGCTGAGGTGAAGCTGAGGTCAGCGCCCTCCCCGGGTGTTTGTTCACTGCCTGTCAACCAACATGCACTGGAAACAAGACTGGAAAAAACACTCTAAAGAATTTGCTTTGTGTATAATGTGACTACTGTCATGGCTGACTTCAATGACTTGTTGAGCTGCAAGCTCCAGTTGACCCCCTCACTCCCACTGTACCCGGAGGACATGTTTCATTAGCTGTCGGAGTTTCATTGCTTCATTTGCGAGAGCCATTGTCATGCCTGAGGTCAGGTTCACTGCACCTCCACACCATGGAGGATGCTCTATTAGAGGGCTGCCCAATGTGGGGCAAAGTTGGCCCATGACCCATTCTTTTTTGGCCAACTGCCCTTTTTTAAATCATTATTTTCCTGCTACCTACTTTGTAAAGAGCCATATGGATGTTCAGTAATTTCATGCACTAAAAGCAACACTAGTTTTCGACCTTAATGTTTCTAAAAAATGTTTCTAAACTCACTGAAGTGGCAGAAAAACGGTTAACTGGGTTAACCACATACGAGCGCCCTGTACTGGGCCAACCAGCCTCCAAAGACCTTTAGCACCAGCAATGGCAACGGAACCAGTACCGGCGATGGCAATGGTACCGGCAACGGCAACAAATTCACACAGGCTACTGTGCTTCTCTGGGGACAACACAGATAGTGTTTTGCTTTAACAGTGAAACACAATAAACAATAGTGTTGTTTAAAAAACACTGCTTTCTAGTAGGTGTATGAGTGTTTATTTTGCATAATTATGCTTTAGCCTTATTTAATTGAATGCACTGCAATGTTTATTTTTGGTCTGCGACTCTCCACCCCGATTCATGTTTGGCCCCTCACTGGAAGAATTTGGGAACCCCTGCTCTATTTGGTCACTTTGCCTAGTTGTAATATCAGTGAATCTGGGAGGTCAAGCCTCTGGGAAAAAACTGAAGGGTGGGGTTGATTTTCTTGGCTGTTAGGTGAAATAAGTCCCCTTCAGTTCCCTTCACGAACAGCCAATAGGATATCTCCACTGCCTTTTGGGTTATCACAGAAAATAAACAGTGACAAACAACAGTCTATGATCCTGACAGGTATTGTTCAGCAGCATCACCATCATCACTGATGAAGCCTAAATACAGTCAGCACAAGATGAAAGCTAATGATGGCTGTTACAAGATCATACCTGACTATAACCAACTACACCATGACTTCAACATCACCACCACTAAATGTCAACATAGTTGACAACTGGTTGTTAGACAACAAGGCTCTAAAGGTGGACTGGAAGTAGATCAGAGTCTCTGTTGCCATGATGATGTTTAACATCTCCAAGAACCTCTGTTGTTTCATTTAGACACTTGTTGGAGAAAAGAAGGAAATCAGGACTGTGTACTGATGAAGAATAAAAACATGTCTGTTTTGTGTTAAGCATATCATCATCTAACCCAAAACACACACAAACTCATCTCCTGGTTTTGGGTCTGGGACCAAGACCTGCAGATCTGTGTTTGTTGTGGCACCCCTCGTGTGTTGCACCTGTGTCTCTCATTGTCCTCTCCTCCCAGAGTATTTAGTGTATGTGCTCCATGTCTCCTGTGCCAGATCTTCTTTGGGCATAGTAGTGAGTGGTCCTGTGTTTTCTCTGTGTGCAGTCCCGTGTGTCAATGGCCTGGCCTGTCTTCTCAGAATCTGTTCTTGTCTGACAGTCTACTACCATCTTGGTTCCCAACCTGGGGTCCAGACCCCCCTCAGGGGGGCGCCAGAGGTCCACAGAGTTCTGTTCTGTTCTGAGGTTATGAGGTTATCAAAACTATATTTGTGCATATTAAAACATAAAGATCCGAATAACATACCCAGTTGAATCATCAAAATTATGTTTAAACAAAAACAATAAGAACAAAAACTGCTGTTTATAAAAGTTTGTAACTGATCACTTGCTGATGCGTCTGTACAGGCAGGGGTTGTGAATGGGAGGGCCTGCCATGTCTTGGACACAAGCAGGGGGGATCAGAATCAGAAATGTTTTTATTGCCAAAACTAGTAAAGGTCACTCTACTGCAGTAGGAATTTCACATCAGGTGTCAGGTGCAGATACAAAAAGTAGAAAAGTAGTAAAAAGTAACGATAAAATAAAAAAGAATAACATGTAAAAATACATTTAAAATATTGTAGTGCAAAAAATTTATATATTATATACAATTTTGGATTTATACACAATAGAATAAAATAAAATAGAATAAAGACAGATATATATACAGAAAATGGAAAAGTTATTATGCAAATTGTTAAAATTGTGCAGTGACTGTCTGTAGGTTGGGGGGTCATTTGGGG
>OMNW01014535.1:0-23803 GCA_900303245.1 Selene dorsalis
AACCGGAACCGGGACCCAAACCCGAACCGGAACCGGGACCCGAACCGGGATCGGGACCGGAACCGGAACCCAAACCGGGACCGGAACCCGCACCGGAACCGGAACCGGGACCGGGACCGAAACCCGAACCCGAACCGGAACCGGGACCCGAACCGGAACCGGGATCGGGACCGGAACCGGGATCGGGAATCTGGACCGGGACCGGGACCAGATCCGGGATCCAGACTGGGACCAGAACAGGGACCGGGACCGGGATCGGGACTGGAACCGGGATCGGGACCGGGACTGGAACCGGGACTAGAACCGGGATCGGGACCGGGACCGGGAACTGATGTGTTCCGACGCTTCCGACGACATCTGCTGTATTTGATTTAACATGGCTTTGGACTTCAAAAGACTTGAAAAGTGACATAAGTCAAAAAGTCTAGCTATACACTAATCCAAAATGGCGCCCATGAAAAAGTCCTCACTTCACTAGTCGTGTGTAATGCTGATTGTTTCACTTTGTTTCTTAAAGAATATGAGGTGGGACATTGAATCAATGGGTAATCTAGTGGGGAAAGTTACAAGTACTTCTCTCTAAGTGTAGCAGAAAGGGTGGTCCTCACTCCATCTCCACACTTACCTGGAGCTCACTATGATGCCCATACAGGAATGTGTGTGTGTGTGTGTGTCCCCTTTGCCCATCTGCTGACTGGAGAGCTATTGTGGAATGAAGAGGTGTTTAAACTATTTTCATATTTCTTTGTATCAACACATTCATACGTACAGTACCAGTCAAAAGTTTGGACACACCTTCTAATTCAATGGTTTTTCTTTATTTTTATAACTTTTTACATTGTAGACTCAAACTGAAGACATCAAAACTATGAAGGAACATATAGAGTTATGTAGTGAACACAAAACTTCATGTCACCTGATCCAAGCCCAACTGAGATGGTGTGGGATGAGTTGGACCACAGATTGAAGGTAAAACAGCCAACACGTGCTCAGCACCTCTGACTGTTGGAAAACCAGTCCAGGTGACGACCACATGAAGCTGATGACAGAATGTCAAGAGTTTGCAAGGCGGGGTGTCGTGTAGCTCAGTGGGTAGAGCAGGCGCCCAATATACAGAGGCTAATGTCCTCACCGCAGCGGCCCTGGTTCGATTTCACCAGTTGCCCTGTGTTGCATGTTATTCCCCCTCTCTCTGTCTCCCCATTTCCTGTCTCTCTACTGTCCTATCCATTAAAGGCCTGACAAGCTGTACACATGTGCAGTGTGCTGTGTGCACACTGTAAATACTAATACAAGAAAAAGTCAGGTGAAAACAAACTGAGAGGCAGTTCTCACCTTTCTTTTTCTCTGATGATTTTTTAAACAGAAATACTCCACTTTTTCATAATCAGCATTTTCTTTTCTTTTTTTGCCTTTATTATTGTGTTCAGTGTTACAGTGCTACTGTCGGTGAAATTCAAACATTTCCCCCAGACTTTTCACATTAAAAGCCTGCCTTGGGTATAGTGTAGGAATACTGCAATCTGAGCTACTTGCTGGGAAACAGCAGGAGTAATTAAGTTTGACTTTTATTGATGGTAGAATAATGCAGAGAGAATAAAACCGTAGTGAACACCCAAAATGAAAATAATTAGTTTGTGATTAGCGCAACAAGATGACAACAGAAAACTTAAATATAATAAAATATTCTCACAAGCCAGTAGAAATAGAAACAAAGGTAACTTTGAAATGAAGATCCTGTGTTTCTGTGTAGTTTCAGTAAATATTGTCAAAGTGTACTTGCACAGACAAATTGATTTTTTAAATTTTCCTTGCTGCATTTCAGCTGCACCTTTCCCTGTCACTCTGTTGTTGATGGCTAAGAATGGAACTGCACATTTATTTCCGGCCATCCCTCCCTCTTAACCTCGGTCTTGCTTGGTCATTACACCCTGTGTCTCTCCATTCCTCTAATTTTCTTCTCCTTCCCTCCTTTTCCTGTTTCTCACGCTCCCCTTGACACATCTGCTCTCATTTAATCTCCTTCCCTCGCTCACTTCCTTCTGTCTGTCTTCTGCCATTCACTGACACACACAGCCTCAGAGTCGATTCCTCTTTTCCCTGCTGCCCTCCTTCATTTTCTGGGCTCTTCATCATCTTCATCATCCTCATGATACGATGGTATCAATAATAACAGGCAGATGTGAAATTTGTATATGCATGTCTGCGCTTGGCTGTTGTCATGGCACCATCAGCCCCATAGCATCATGAAGAGAAGCAGTAACCCTGGGAGGTCTTGTTTCCATCATGATGAATTTTTAGTTCTCATTGTTCAATAAAGTATTTTATCATAGAACCCATACAAACATATTAATGGGATTTTAATTACCACTCATTATCAGTCTGGACCAACATTGCACTTTTCCCCTGACGCACACCTTCAATTCCTTTCTTTTGAGGAAATAACTTTTGTTATTATTCTTGTCACCTAGTTCATTTTTTTTTCTCCATTTTTCTGATGATCAGTTTAGGAAAACAAAATTTAACAAGAAGCTCAGATCAATTTGTGTACAAACTTCACTGCCT
This sequence comes from Selene dorsalis, assembly GCA_900303245.1. Classification (NCBI taxonomy): domain Eukaryota; kingdom Metazoa; phylum Chordata; class Actinopteri; order Carangiformes; family Carangidae; genus Selene; species Selene dorsalis. Next base: position 2,566 of record OMNW01014535.1, read on the forward strand.
GTGATCACTGGAGTTGAAACATCTGGCACTGACAGTTCATAGCTGCTTGAAACCACCTGAAGTTTTTGAATATCCAGAATCAGAACAGTGTCACTGCCTTGTAAGTGGTGCAGGTGATTTTATTGTCTCGCACATGCAGATTTATCTGATGTTTCATGCTTGAAAAGCCTAGATTTAGTTTTTTGGCCAGCCGATTACCTGGAAGTCATCATTGAGGGTCTTTGCACTTTAGGATTTCTATAATCCCTCACAAAATCATTGATGAGAAGGGAAACACACAACAATATCCATGGTTATCCTAGTTGTTCTGTATTTCAAAAACAAAATATCTTATCTTGACACAGCATTTGCTTGGTGGAGCATTTTTTAATGTTCAGTTTTTTATGTTGCCTAATGTTTTTAATCATAGTATCCAAAGGAAATAAAGTGGGTTTGAACCAACTGTCAGTGACAGTAATTAGACTTTATTTTCACTCTGTTATGATATTGATTTCACCTTTTTTATCTGTTTTCAGTTGTGTTGTAGCTGTAGATGCAAATTAGCTGCTGAAGAAAAAACCTGATGTATTTTCACTGATGTTTCACTGATGTTAATGTCCTCTGTCTGAAGAGAGCAATAAAAATCAAATGTGAAGAAAATAACAGAGATGATCATGACAACAGGCTCAGTTCAGTCAGAAATCTGTCTTGTATGCAACACATTGTCATTTGTCACAGTTTTTTTTATCTTGGCAAACACCTTTCATCTAATCTTGGCTTGATAGCACACAATAGATCATAACAATGGTGAGTAATTACTTTGTCCTTCTGTCTCCCAGTGTTGGAGACCCAACTAGAAACCCATTAAAGTGGCAAAAGTAGCATATTCAATTTTCACAACAAACACTTTCATACTTGAGTGATTTTCTGATGAAATTTTGTGAAATTCTTGCAGATGACCATATAATACAGTGTTGCACTCAACAGCGCTGGAAGAAAAGCGTCATTGTTTAATGTGCTTTTCCATTACAGAATGAAAGAAGAACAACAACTTCCCAAGGTGCTGTGCAAAATGCGACGTTTGAATAATTTTGCGCTGCCTTTAAGTCATAATTGCTGTTAAAATCTGCTCATAAAACACATTTAATAAAGATGGTGTTTATTGAATTGAATCTGAACAAATTGAAGGGAGCTGAAGAGGATTTATTTTCAATTTCACCTTCTAGGTTTTTACATAATTGCATCGGGGATAATTATTCAAATGTCTTCATACTCGTTCTCAAGGCAAATTTCAAATGAGGTTTTTTTAAGTATCCACAGATTTCTCTGTTTTCTATTATAACATAGCAAAGGTAATGTGGGTGTAATGCCAAGTCCTAGGGTTTTGCTTATATTTATATATTTGCTAATATTGTAAGAGTCTGTTTTGAATCAGAATATCATTAATGCACTGTTATGGTTATAGAAATTAATGTTGTAGATTTAAAGGAATAGTTTGTTGTTGTTGTTGTGGAAATATGTTTGTTGTTGCAGACAGATGGTACTGAGGATGATATTTATCCTCATTCAACTCAGAAAGACAGTGCATGTCTAAAAATGTCAGTTTTCTCATTTAAGAGTTAAGTTAACTTTCCTCTATTTGAATGTCCTGTGATTATATTTGATCCGTGACTGACAAACCCACAGTCTGTACTAATTTTTTACCATGACAACTTTATACCATCTTACCGCACACTTGGATACATGCCGTCAATACATAAGAGCTGGCAGGGCAATTAACAGCAGCTGTCTCTGCAGTTAGAATTATGGGTAATAAACATACCCACTTTCAATCTCTCATTATCTCTGTTTTACGTAATATAAACATCTTCAAAGCTGCAGCAGGCTGTTGGAGAGTATCAGTCAAAATAAGAACATAGTGGATGTAGTTGTGTTATCATTATGCTGCTTGTTGTCAGAGGACACAAATTTCATCACCATTCAGCTTCCTGACGTGAGCTGTCAGCCACCTCTCCGTCTCCTGGAGTGCCATACAAGGACCATTTTGAAGCGGCCATGCTCGGGCCAATTTTAAAGCTGTAGTGCTTGGTGGGCACCTGTCTCTGCTTTGTCACGGAGCTGAGTGAATGGGCCACTTTTTTTTTTTTTCACACACAGTGGAGATGTGTCCATTCCTCTGATGGACACTGTGAAAATGAAATTCACATGCTAACAAAAGATTTAGTCTCTCAGGCAGCAGCAGCAGCTCATTTTCTCCAAAGTCCTTACACCAACTAATAACATCCGCAGCCTACACATTTCCTTTGAATGGCCCGCCTAGTACATTCAGCAGCCTTTCATTATTGTATGAATTGACGAGTCGTCTTGAGAACAGGGCATGGTTAACGTGGGCGGCTGAACGTCAAGCACCGGCTCCCTACAATCACACCCCTGGTCCATTACTTACATTTATCTGCAGGATATTTATAGAGCACCTTGGGGTCTTGGAGCAGGTGATGCTGGTGGGGAGGGGGGAGGTAGCAGGTTGTCCTGGCTGGTGGTGATTAATGCATGAATACATAAGCTTTATCACGAGTCCAGCAGCTTCGGGACCAAGGAATGTCACCGCAATTAAAGACCGGTGGCAGATGAAAGAAAAGAGCGGCAGCGCCTATCTGCAGATTGCAGACCGAGTTGGGGAACATGGGCGGCTTGGTGAAGGTTCCAGCATCGGCGTCTATTCATTCCTTAATCACCTCCACTACTCATTAGGGTCTTCTTTTGTTCCAGTCGTCTCCTTTTCCCGCACTGTGCCAGCAGATAAAATATGGCAGGCTCAGAAGAGAGAAGAGCTTGGGGAACCCCATTAAACGGTGACAGAGAAAGGATAGAAAATGAGGAGGGAGAAAGAAGAGGCGACGTCGGTAGTGGTGGAGTCAGTCAGCTAAGGAAGAAGAGAGGACTCAAGGGAGCGAGGTGGTGACAGCGATGTGAGAAACAGAGAGAGGGAGAACTGTCCAACCATGACGACTAGTAATTCCTCTCGATCTTCCCTTCAGGACTGAGGAACACTCGACCAGAAGAGCATTACAGTACGGGGGAACTTTTATATCATAACCGTATGGAGTCTAGCTCATTAAAACTGTGACTGCTTCAATTACCTCTACAATAATCTCCACAAACCTGTGAACTTGAACTCTCTGTGAATGTAGAGTGCCACGTTCTAGTGCAGTATCAGGATGTAAATTGCTGGCTTTACTCAATCACTCCTTAATACAGCACAGGAGTCCTCTTTCTGCTCTGTGAGGGTACCAAGGTCTTCCAGGAGATGATTATTATGTCTGGTTAATGTATTTTATGGAGAGTAAAGTCATCCTGAGTGCTTGGTCTTGTCAGAGTATTTCAAAGAGAAAAGGAGAAGATGAATATTTTTCATGTGTTTGTGTCGACAGATGAGAACCATAACAACTAATTGGCTATGATATAACGGCTACACTAATGATCATTAGTGTTCAGAGGCCAATTGCAGAGAAATACTGGGTGACATATAAACTGTTGTGAGTTCATCCTTTAGAAGCAGACACTGGAGTCCATGTGGCAATGCTTAAAAACCTGTGTTCAAACCGAAGTGAAGCTACAGCTGAATATAATAATGATGTGTGAGTTGGGAAGAAGAAACATGAAATGAGCACACAGAGCAACAGCAATAATAACTACAATCAAAGTAAAGCAGGGTGTTGCTGAATATTTCCTTCGGCTTTACGGATTATCTTTTGACCGACTGTGAAATGGTTGGATCCCCGCAAGCAACTCTCTGAGTTCTTTTTAAAAATGCACAATGAAGTCTGGAGTTTTGAAGTAAATCTTCCTCCAGACTCAGAGAGGTAAAGGAGACGGAGCTGCCTCTTTTTTTTTGGAGGGGAATAGTTTATTTTGGGAGATGCATCTCTTCCCTGACAAGGATTTTGTGTTTCATCCCTGCTGAGCAGAGGAACAACAGGGGGCTCTTGACGGCAAGGGCAGAGTGCTCCATGTAAGTTTTACAGCAACGATGCAAAGGTTAGCAAAGGTAACCATGCAGGAGAGGCCCACTTCAAACTGACCGTACACAGCAACCAGCAGGCTTCAAAGATCACAGCAGCTCACAACTCTTCATTTGTTATGCAGTCGTTACTCAACCCTCCTGTTATGTTTCTCAGGAACAGCAATGATGATCCGGCGCATGTTTACTTATCCAAAAGAGTCAGAAACCAAAAAATCCTACTAACATTGTTTATATCTCATCACTAACTCCATTACTAACAATTCAGTCAGTACTCAGTGCAATGGTGTTCCTTACCCCTCCCGGATAATGGTTTAGTTGGAATAATTCACTAGTTCTTCATTTTAAAAAAATGCATGTTAAAACTTTTTTAATGTACATTGGAAAGGCCTGCATATAAAATGAGATAGTGCATCAAAACATCAAAATGAATTTTTGGTACAATTTTCTATTTCTTTATTTATTTTTTAAGTTATTTTTCGGGGCATTTTTGCCATTATTAGATAGGACAGTGGGGGTATGACAAGAAACAGGGAGAGAAAATGGGGAAACATACAGGCAGCACATTATGGTAATGGTCAGGAGTCAAACCAGTGATCTCCTGCACAAGGGCCAGAGCCCGGTTGCAAATATGTGAAATGAACCATTTTCATTTTATATTCATTTTATTTTATTTTTTAGACTTTTAAACTTTAAAATGGGTCAATTTGACCTGTAACATGACAGGAGGTTACATGTGATCATCTTTGAAACATTTTATTTTGTTAGAAAAGGTTTGCTGCTAACACATAATATCATTAAATTGTCTATTTTTTAAAACCAAAAACATTGCCAGATCCCAACACTATGTCAAACATCTCAGTATCAGTAACAGCCCTGAGATGAAACATACATTTATGTAAAATGCAAAAAATAACAGGAAATCTGCACATTTGAGTAAATGTGGTCTTAAAATGATTTATATTTCCTGCCAGTTTTGTTCTATAAATTGTCCATTATATTCATAATCTCTCTCTAATCCAGAGAGTTCTCTATATTAACTTTTAATATAGTATAAGTTTTAATTTGAAGTTTTTAATACTCTAACATCAAGAAAGAAGAGACTGAGTGAAATGAATAGTTGGATTATATCTGAAGATGTTAACTGGTGTCACCATAGATACTGTACCTATAGAACAGGGTTTGATTTTCTAGTTCAGTCAGGTTTCACCCTTTGATCACTGCACCACAGCACCAAACAGATGTAGCCTACTGTACACGTGGCTTTGATTATATTCTCCATACTATCTTTATATCCTTCCATTTACATTGTGGCTGTGCACTTGCCATATTTCATGTTTGTTTCCTTTCTTGTTTCAAGGAAGGAAAGTGAGAATTTCTCAGTGTGATCCCCAACACCCGCCCACTCCTCACATTACAGCTGCATGACCCTATCTATATTCCAACTGTCACCACCTACACACAACAATCAGCTGAGCGCAATGTGTTGCAAACAGGGTTTATGTGGTTATAACTGTGGCAGGCAAATTAAATCTATTATTAATTCAGTTCTTCAAATGTTAAGTTACTACATTAATGGAAAAACCAGTAAAATATCACCTTGACATTTGCAGAGATATGAGCAATATTCATCCATCTAATGGTCACTCAGTGATATCATCATACATTGACACAGCTCTACCCGTACAGGTGCACATGCAATGGATGAGCAAGATGTCCGTGTCCCTAGAAACAATTGCTCATTTCTATATCTCCACATTATACTTAACTGCAGTTTGATGGAAACAATGTAGGTCGTGCAACACGGGAACAAAGCCTACAAGCATGGCCTCCCCCTTGACTGCACCCCCTGCTAAGACTCCTGTGCTTCTAAATCATACAAATGATAACTAGTGACACTCTTTTCTGTCAGATACTCTCCTATCATATATAGTCATGGTGTTGCACTCTGCTGATGAGGCTGGCATCATCTCAGTGTCTGTAGGTTCCAGAAATGAGCTCCAGTAGGTCCTGCTGACAGTTTGTTGTAACCACATTTCTTTCAGTGCTCCCTGTTTGGCGAGGATACAGCGATTTGGATAATTGCATCATTACAAAGCCACAGGATGTACAGCAGTTCTTTTAAGTCACTTGACTAAGTCATTATTTATTTCAACACAGCATATATCCTCCCTCCGTTGTGTGCTTGGCTGGTTAAACCACTAGTTATTGATGAAGTGGATCAGAGAAGTTTGACTGTTACAGAAATGGAGGTGTGACAAAGTGCTGTATGTTCTCATCAGCATTTTACGCTGCAGTGCAGTTTATTGCTTTCTCATGAGAAGTTACATATGCTGTGATGTGATTATTACAACTCGCGCCTTCACTTCTCTGGTGTGTATATTGACATTTCCACAGAGAAAAAAACAAATGTGAATTGATGTGAGTGAACCATAAGGACAGAGCTGATAAAAGTGATGTGAATGTAAAATATTTTCCACAAGGCTGTTTCCTTTTTCCTTAAAAGAGAAACTTCAGATAGCTTTAGATAGCTTCTAAACTTCTCTCCTCTTCTCTCCCTGCATTTAATTACCATATGTATTTTAATCTGATTGTATGCATTGTTTTCCATTCTGGAAACATACAGACCGAGAATGACATATCCTCCTTAACTCTGTGTAGATACCCACCCATACAATGAGACGACGGCTGAGCTCTTTGGCAGATAATGTTGCTTTTATGTGAAATTCCTAATGTATTACCACAAACATGATTCACACTACAAGCACTGAGTTAAATTTTAGAAAGCTTCACTCTCACTCAGCGTCACAGGTAGCAAAGAAACAGTGTTTATGGTTCTGATTGTTTAACCCCTGCTCTTTAACCCTGTCTGTCTGTCTGTCTGTCTAACTGTAGAGAGCTGAGATTACATCTAATAATGAAAATAGAAATTGTTGTCTAAAGGACACTGATTTAGAGACATGGATAGAACCCCACAACAGAAAATATAGTTACCTCCTAGATATTCATTTTCATTCATTTGGATAAAAAATGTTACACATGCCCACATGAAGAGCTGAAGCAATGATAGGAACACCAGTCTGATTCTCTCTCCTTACTTCTACCAAGGAGCAAAAATCATCAAAATGTCTGCAGTGCAGTAAGTGACAAAGGTTTCTTGCTTCCTCATGTATTTTAAACTTGTGTGACTCTGGAAGAGTTCAGTACAAGAACAAGCTGCTGGGGAGAAAACCACCAATCTCCTTGATAAGTTAACTATGACAATCATGATGCACTGTGTATCCAAACCATGATAACTGTGATGTGTTATGATGAGACAAACAGTCTGGTAACAGGACTCTCAGCCAACATACTAACATCCAACAATGATTGCTTATTAATTACTGAGTCAGTTGCGTTATATTTATATCACGTCCATCAACAAGCTGACAAGTTGCACCAAAATATGTGACAGACTTCATTTGTTTGAAGTGTATAATATATGTGCGTTTTTGATGCAACAGTGTGACACTAGAATTTTTATGAGGAAACGTTTAATATTTATTAGCTGCAGAAACAAATGCAAAAGACAAAAATACATGAAGCTAAATTTAAAAGTTTCGTAGTGAAGGCAAAGCACTTTAACAATAAATCTCTTTCATTTGAAGGCTTTTCACCTAATGTTTTAGTTTCAACAAAACTTCATTGCTTATACAGTAAACACATTTCCCAGTCAAGCCTGGGTTCGCTCTGCAGCACATTTCTCTGCTTTCCTCTCGATCATCATCAAGCCTCGGTCATGGTTTACTTCTTCTTCTGCATTTTTTTTTTCTGTCATACACTTTGCCTTTCCTCTTTAAATGTTGGTGAGGGCCTGACAGGGGCATGATGCAAGGAAGATAAAGCGTTCTCATCAGGCCACTGAGCAGCAGTAGCTTAAAGCTACTAGATAAGTATGCACTGTGGATTTTTACATTATTTAAAAAACTGATAACTATGTGCCTGGTGCCAAAGGGTGGACCATGGGCATGTTTGAAAAATTATACATTTGCAAGGTGTTGGGTTGCAAAATGATATGCAGTTGAGAAGAGGGGGAAAAAAAACGCCTGCCTCCTTAAGTGGGGACAGGGAGCCAGGTTGTTATTTGTAGCTTTATATCATAAGTCCATCTCCACAAGTGTGATGACTAATCCCACCATAATGACAGTACCACCCCTCAACCTTGAGCTCTTCACACAGACCCATCTGTGTGCAATTACCACAAATAATTCAACCAGGAACAGTGTCATAATAGGTGGGTGGTGGACAGATGCAGAAAGAATGGGAGGAGAAGAGGAGATCGGAGAGAACTAGAGGTTGAAGAGTGAAGAGGAAGAAATGTTTTAAATACTGTAAAATGTTTTAGAGTTATCTGTCACACTAAAACTGTTACAGACACTCATAACATCTGGAATAAACTCTTCATGCATCTGTGTGCAGCAGTGGGAGAACCACAGGAGTGCACTGCATTTTAGCAAACACTTCTATGCGAGGTGACTGGGAGCTGTGCGTTCAATATGCATTCAGTACATGGCACTGATGGGAACCAAAAACTTTATTAGAAAGCACTGAACCTCACCAGAAATCAAATCAGACTTTAGTCATAAAAATGCTAATATTTGTGTGCAGCAGTCTCTCAAAGCAGCGGCTGTGTTTGTGTGCTCGCATGTGTTTAAGTTTGTATGCCTTTGCTACCGCTGTGCATTCACGCTCTCCCCAGAGACGGTGGCTGTGTTGATGAATGGTAAGCTGCTGTGGAGTTAGTACAGTGAAGGAGTGAGGAGTTAAAGTTCATTATGTACGAAGAGGGTTCATATGAAGGTGATTGATGTGAAGAGTTGCATTAGTCGTTGTGTTTCCCAACTTCACATATATGTAGTTCATAATCTCCAATATATTTTTGTGCATTGAGTGATAACTTCAGTGTTGTACGTCTACGTCTTCTCTGTCCTTCAAAAGACATAATCCATGCACAGAAATACAAGTCAAGGTAATAGTAATCAATGAGAGGTGTATTTACAAGCGAGAGAGGTAAAGTCCTTTCGTGCATTCTCACATGATCTTGCCACACATGTATCAGCTCAAATCTCATTCCCACGGACGCTGATGAGTTCCTGTGTCTTTTTGTTATGCATATAAATCCCCTCATATTTTAGCCGTTAACAGTGTTTGTTATTTGTTCTTCTCCCAGATCCCTCTCCCCATCCGAGGCAGAAGCCGCCGGCCACTGACCCCAGCTACAAGACTGAAATCAGCAGCCTCATGGACTTCAACTCTCCAGATGCCTCCCTGGACAAAGGTAAGAACCAGAACTGTTTGACTTAAGCGTATGCCTCTGCACCATCAGGGTAGACATTGTATTAGGATTAAGAATGTACATCTAAGGATGTATGCGTACATACACATTTATCCCTGAGTAAATCCATGAGATTGTGACTGCGAGATTTAGTGCTCTTACCAAGGGTATACCAGCTCTCCATTATGGGGCTGAGAGCAAGAGCAGACAACAGCAGCAGATGTGCGGTCTTCGGTTCTTCTTCCATTTCAGCATTTGCCGCTTGCACCTGTCCCTGGACCAATGAGCATCCATTACACGTTATTCTAGCTGGTTGCTCCTGGCTGCTAATGAACTCAGTGGGTCTAGCTTCTCAGTTAATCAAACCGTAACAAAGGCTGCATCTTAATGTGGTCCATGTGCATGTCAGTACTGACCCAGGAATACAACAATAATTGACCACCTCTTGTTTATGCACAGTTTGTATTTTGGCCTTGTGGTGTATACCTGAGCAGCAGGACAGAAATACTGTCTGACTGCAGAGTGTCCAGCAATACAGTGAGTGAACAATCATCCTGACTTAAAATGTACTAAATATGAATTTAAATATATGAATTATATCTGTCTTGGTGGGGCAGAGAGGAAAAACACTGCTGCATTTTATAAGTAAAGCATGACTGTTTCAGCATATGTATCTGATGACCTTCAGTGGTCATTGATTTCACCATTTCTCCATTATAATCATGTATATTTTGCCAGCATTACTTTTTTGTTCTAATAATGATGCGTATTTGTGGCTATGGCCATATAGTTTTGCTCAGAGCATCAGGTTTTCAGGGGGACTGCAGACCCCATCATGTCCAGGTGCTAAGGTGGTTGAAGCTTGTTGACAACACTGACACACTGTGGAATCACATCACTAACTAGCACATTAGTGAACATCCAAATCAGAAGTAAGCATACTAGCAAAGAGCTGCTACTATAATAAACCATCTCTCCCCTGACTGGGTGGTCCAGTGGGTCCCATGATGACATCATCAGCTCTCCAGACAAACACACTTAGTGTGTTAGTTTATCTCCAGTCTGCGTCCATGTTCCAACTCTTTCATGTCAAAAGCTTCTTTCATTGGCTCGGAGTCTTGTAGAGAGGATCAAAGTAGACAACAGTGGCAACAGTAGAGAAGCATCACTTGGACTGTGGATCCTGTCAGGCTGCCAGCTTCAGTATGGATCTCTAGTGTCACCCAGACAGTCCCCAGGGCCCTTTTCTCATTAGAGTGTCTGCTTAAGGGTCTGTTTTGCTGCCAGGTCTCTTCTCTCTTCTGTTTGTGTCTGTCAATGTTTTGATGACACTGAGACACAAGCACTGTTGAAGTAAGTAGCTTTTCAGTTTATCTTACCTTATTTTTAAAGATTACATAAAATTTGCACATATTAAACTTCCCAAATGGTTGTTAAAGTTGTTAAATTACCTTCCTGTGCATCAATGTTATTGATATATTCTTTTGCACTTTTAATTATTAAGGCTTTATATTTAGGAATTTAGATACTTTTCAGATAATATAATTTCTTTTAAAGTCTTATTGTTTATTTCTGTGATTCTTACATTTCTACTTTTACTCAAAGAGACCCCGGAGCTCTCCTGGTGAAGCATGTAGTACACATCTTTGAGTCCTTAGAGCAGCAGCCTGGTACATTGCTGCACGTCATCCCCCCTCTCTCCTCTCTCCCTCTCTCCCCCCTCTCCCTCGTGCCTTTCCTGTCTCTCTGTGTTGTCACAGTCAATAAAACAGGACTTTGACATGGACAGAAGGTCGCCCATTTCCCATTTGAAACAGATAGTCATTGTTGTTTCTTTTATCCATGAATCAAACCTAACTGTGTTTATTGTTGTAACTATGACAACAAAGATCATCTAAAACTTAATTACAGGTTTATTTTTCCCAAGCCATGACCTATACCTAAACCAAGTTGTTTTTGTGCGTCAGCCTAACCAAACCATGACTGCTCCATAAACGTAACCACATGTTGAATATTGTAACAGTGACCATATTGGTCCAGTATGTGTGCTGCCATGTGAGTCTGTTGCGAAGGTGTAACTATGGGTCACATCAGAGGGTCGGGGGAAATGATACAGGTTTTTTGGTTGATGGATTTGCAAGCACAAACTGACAGAACCTCTTCCAACACTGCTTTGCACATCTAGTCCTAAAGTCGCAGAACATGCTGAAGATTTTTTGTATATGGGAATCATTTGAAAGTCAGGACAGCAGACCTTGTGCTTGATCAGGTTAGTTACATGAATGAGACTTACGCACATTTTTCAATTAACACTTTCCGATGAGGATATCCACGCCCTCTCTGTCAGCATGGACCAGCCAGTGCATTCAGCCTCTACTCATTTCCTTGTTGCTGTAAAAGTGCAGACTCAGGAAAAACACACACACACCAACACCCCTGCAGTAGCCAAGGCCATGTATATCACCACAACTTTCATCAGAAAGAGAACAGGGAACTGAGGAGCTGTGTTATCAGCAAATTCGTTGCAGGTCTGCAGTGAGAGAGAAACAGAGAGAGAAGGAAGAGGAGGGGAAACAGGCATAAGCAGTGAGCACTGTATCATTAGGGAGACAGGTGCTGCCTCTGCACATTAGCTGACAATGATGTCACTGGGTGAAGAAGCTTGGTCTGCGGGCTGGTTTGAATGGGAAGGTCAGCACAGGGTGGTCAAACCATGCATCCAGACAAAGCAGAGTTGGGAGGGGAGGAGGAACCTAGAATGAAAGCAAGAGGTGAAGTGCAGCACAAGGCGGAGGACAAGGTGAACGACTTGTTAAGGACACGGTGTTAGCTGTGAATGTATTCTGATTAATGAGAGAAACTCATAGAGGCACAGGGGAGCAGAGGAGACAGGAATGAACAAAAGAACAATGAGGGTTGTGAAGGTGGACGTGTAGGTGTGGGTGCATGTGTGGAGTGGTCTCTGCTGAGCACCTCCATTTTTCTCATGCACTGACACTTTTCCAAAACACCTGACCCCACCAAAGCCCTCTTATAGCCAGTGGGTAAGTGGCACTTAAATTGCCTCCAGCAACAATACCCAGACCTCACCACTGTAATTTACACACATCACGAACGGCTCCACACAAACGCTCAGACCTAGTGGTTACAGTCGCCTTTACATGACTCTTAGTGGTCGTGGTCATTTGGTCAGCAGGTTCGTGTGGGTGTGGGTGTGTGTGCTGTGTTGTAACATTCCTAAAGACACAAACCTCTCTCAACCTCTGTCCTTCAAATGAGCTCGTTCCAGATGCTGTTGTTGTTTTCTTCTTTGCTCTTATTCCCTTAGAATCGATTCAGTGGCAGGTTGCTGGACCTTAGGAATGAATTAACCTTCTAAATTGTTACATTTACCCTTGTTGCATTTTACATTGTAGTCTGAATTTAGACCTGAAACTATGCCGTTCAATTATGAAACATCAAGGCTCACAAATGCTGCTCTAAAAATAACTGTCTCAGCACATGTCAGTCTAACACTGACTGTATTTTCATTAATTTTTTATTCCAGTGACGGTTGCTAGGCATTGTGCTTGCTGCAAGGGTGTGGGTGTGTAATGTGTACTATCAGTGCACCCAAAAGTGGCAGGTCCCAGGCTTTTTTTTTCTTCAGCAAATGGTCCAGAAACAATAAATGTGTACTTGGTGTCGATAGTTTTTCAATCTGCTGCTATCACCAAGTTACACCGAATGTGTTCTGAAGCAACATGTGATCTCGTACCCCTCGCTCCCATCTCGTTCAACCACTACACTAAAACAGATGACTGGTTTTAATGTTGTGGCTGATTGGTCTATAGGATTGGTTGTTTTAAGAGTTCATGTTGAATCATTAGTAGCTTGATTTTGTAACAACATTAAAACCAGGCACCTGTTTTAATATTGGCAGGTCAGTGTCTAAATGAATGACCATATTTCAATGTAATGTCATGTAATATAATACCTGAATGTAGGGTTGTCATTCTGATACTTCGGTACCAAGTCGATGCTAACACGCAAAAAATATGTCAGTGTCTGCTTTTTTTCAGTACCATGAGTACCGGATATACAACTTGTATATCCGGTACGGTGTCAATTTCCTGTCGCGAGTGACGTGAGCAGTATATGCGCGGGAGTCTGAGCACGTGCCTGGTCAGTGCGGTTACAGTCGAACTCATGGTCCATTTGTTATGTGAACGCAGCCGGACATCGTTCCACTCCAGCTGCCTGGTGTACGCCACAAGTTTGAGCTCATGTAAACATTACGTGCCAAGTGTCTTTCCTCCGGTTAGTCGTCATGGAAACATGACTCTCTGACAGTAGTGCGGCGTTTGGACCATGGATGTATGGTTTGGACCAGAGTGAAAACAAACATGTGTGAACACGAACGTACGATCTAAAAAAATGAAACAATGTTTCATCTTCACATCTGTTCAACAACCTAAAAGTGAATTAATGAGAACAGCTGTTCTGTTGTTTTACTTGAAGGACAAAAGTAATGACTACATGACTTTTTTGTTTTTGTTGAGCCACATTTACTATTTTATCACTGTTCTTAACTTCATGTTGCTGTCTGCACTTTAAATTCTGTGCAGTTTGATGAGTTGTTGAAGCACAGTGGAGCTTAAATACAAGAAAGTTTGATGTGAAACAGTTTTTTAAACAAGAAGCCTGTTGAATTCATTTTTTTTTCTTTCCTTTTTCTTTTTTTATCACCGTATCAAATAAGTATCAAGAATCAAGGAAATTAACTGGTATTGGTATCGATTACTGAAATTCTGGTATCGTGACAAGCCTACCTGAATGTAAGTTGGATAATTTAACTTACAGTAACCTTTAAAGGGGAACTATGCAAGTCTGGTCACTTTTTCACTGTTTTGCTAACCCTCCTCCCTCCTGCCCAGCCATGTGCATTTGTTTTCAACAAAGCCGATGAGAAGGATCCATGGAGCGGTGGATAACGTTAAATATCATATATATGTTACAATGTGTATGTTTGTGTAGTCTTATCTGTCATAAACAAGAGATTACAGGTTACGTGTCGTGGTGCTGCCGAGACGAGAGCAGGGACACCAGGGCACAGGCGCTGATCTTGCAAGTTTAGTTTTTGGCTAAGAGATGCTAGGTGGAGGGCAGAGAGCATCCATTCTCCCCAAAGCTGTTGAATAAATTAATAATTTAAATTTAATAAAGGTAAAAAAAGTCTTGCATAGTTCCTCTTTAAGTGCTAACAATTCCCAACAAAAACTGAGTCCTATTCGTACTGATCTGTAAACTCCAACCCCAAGAATTTTGCACCTGCCACAGAGTAGGATCATTATTCATCTGGGCCCAGAGCTCTAATAGGTTCTTGAGTATTTGATGCTCAGTGTGAGAAACATGGGTGATAGCTCGCTCCTTCAAATAACATCACACTGGATAAAACACATCTCTCTGTTCTGTCATCTTATATGTTGTATTTGGCTGTGCCTCAGAGTTTTGTGTGTGTTTGTTTTGCTGTCATAAAACAATCATTCCTACATTTTCACACTTACACCTCATTAAGTTTTGGATTTACACCTTGGTGCAGCGCTGTGCCAAGGTACCAGTAGAGGTGCATTTGCTAATTTTGATTTCCACCTTGGACTGAGGTTTGACATGAGGCAAACAGCCAACTGGTGCAGCCGGTTGACTGGTTGTAGTAGCTTCTGCCTGTCCTTCAAATAGCTGTTAAAAAGGCCCACGGGCAGGTAATCTGGGCTGGCGTCTGGCACTCATGAATTGGCAGCAGAGGAGATGGTGGAGAGGGACGGTGGCTGTTGGAGCTGGCAGGTCTGCAGGAAAAGCAGGGTGGCACCTGATGGCTGGTGGTTCCTTTTCAGTGATTACTGAACAGCAAAGGCTGAATGTTAGGAGAACAGAGAGGCAACCAACAGCTTCTGAAGAGGAGGAGAACCAAAGGGTCTGGGCTGTAGATGAGTCAACCAGCAGGTTAGAGAAGATAAAGTGCAGCAGGACAGATTTCAGACACACACTCAGTCAACAGTATGAGGTTGCACACCTTAATGTTAACATTTTACCACACTTCACATTTTGTGCTTTGCCTGAGGTGAGACAGTGAAGAGAGTCTGGTGTGAGAGAGGTTATGGGAGAGGAAATGACAATCTCTGGAAGGTCATAACAAATTGAGGACCTCAGCATTCCTTCTCACACCACCACTGCCATTTTCTATTTGTGTGTGTGGCCCATGTGGGTTAATTTTTTGTATAACATGCCATAACTTAAACAATACAGTAACAGGAGTCGACCCACTTACAGCGGCATGCAAAAGTTTGGGCACCTCTAGTTACCTCTACAGTTAAGCAAGTGGAAGAATAAATGATCTCCGAAAGGCATAAGTTAAACATGAAACACCTTTTTTGCAATATCAGTGTATTATTTTTGTTTTCTACACTTTTAGAGTGAAAAAGGGAAAGCAGCACCCTGCAAAAGAATGGGAAACCCAGGAGACTTGAGCTCTCAGATAACTTTGACCAAGGTATCAGACAAGCTATTTACTGTTTACACGCTGTGATAGTTTCCAAAGGTAGTGCTACTAGGTACTAACTATGCAGGGTGCCCAAACCTTTGCTGCGGGCACTTTTCCTTTTCAGTCATTTTGAAAATGTAAAAGATGAAAATGAAAAAAAAAAAAATTATTGTTTAAAATGTGAAGGTAATGTGTCATCTGTAACTTTATGCCTTTTGGAGATCATTCCATCTTCCACTTGCTTAACTGTTCACATTAACAGAAATTTTGACCAGGGGTGCCCAAACTTTTTCATGCCACTGTAATCGTTTTTTTCTTGTCGAACACTGAGCGCACTACTTCAAACAATACAAGCAGCAATAGTGCAATATAAAAATCATCTCCATCACATGTATTTAAATGTATCAAAGGTAGTTGGAGGGTAATAAAACATCTATTTTACATACACATTTAAAAACGGTTGTATTTCCTGATTATACTCCACCATGAATCTTACAGCTTGATCATGTATGGTAAAAACTTATGTAAAATATTCATCCATAGAGTAGATGTAGTAGCACCTGAAGTCTATTTACACACTCACATTGAGCGGCATTTGTGTTCTGAAAGGCTCAGTTCCACAGTACACATGATACGAACAGCAGCTAATACAACATGTCTGTCTGTCTGTTAAAATGCACAACAGTGCACTCTCACTGGCAACATGAACAGTACAGCAGCAGTTTTCTGCTGTATATGTCAGAAATGATTTAACCATTACAGGTGTTTTGACACAGACAGCTATTACCTCTACAAGACTGCAACGTCTCCCTACATCATACTTTGTGATACAGGTAATAATAAATTCCTGTGCAAATCATTCTTCTTTTAGTTCAAAGGCTTTTTTTCTCAACTACCTCACACTTTGTGGCTGCTGGTGACTGATCTTAGACGGGGTTGTTTCAAGGTTTTTGCACTACAAGCTGCAGTGTAGGGGAAAAAAATCATGGGAACAGGAAAAGAGCATAGTGGGAATTTATGAGGAAAGGGTGTCCATTAACACGTGCATTGTGTGTTTCACAAAGGGCAGTTAGGTGGTGCTGAAGGAGGCATAAAAAAGATGGACACCACCTTGTTCAAGAGTCACAGGAAGCTGGTGCGGTGATAAGAAGTTGACTATCATTCGTGGACACACACACACAAGCACACAAGTTGAATTAATTTCTAATCTTCCTCTCATCGTGTCTGAATTTACTCGCACCTCTTTCTCACAGGAACAATGAAAGCTTGACATCTTCTTGGCCATCTTAGGTGGAGCTGCTGTCTTTGAAGATATTGTGTAATCTGCAGAGAGCGATTGGACGCTTCCATTGATTTTCATTTAAGGGCTAGTGCTCTCAGCTCATTGCCTCTAAGCATCTCACAACATAGAAGAATGTGTGTGCTTGTGCACGCCGCTGCATCACACAAAAAGCACTGTCAGCGGCAGCACTTTCACTTGGACTGCTTTGAGCAGGTAAATATTTTACTTTAGTATCATTATACACTCCAAGCCACAGCCCGCATGTCACAGAAAGCTAATTTTCTGTTGTTCCCCCTGTCCCTGTTGTGTGATTTGATGCTGTCTTAATGTAGTGTAGAAAGCTTGCTTGTGCCAAGTACATTCTTTTAATTAGGAAACCCAACGGACCTGCTGATTAGCTCTTTATCTTCATAAGTGTCTGAGCCTGAGCTGCAGCTGGACCACTTCCTTGTTACCTTGCACTAGACTACCATGTCCCAGCAGGACTGGTACAGGAATCGTGTAATTAATATGTTGTAGTCTGCCATCTACTGAGCATGTGAAGATGGTGTGGTTAATACAGTCCATGTGCATTGGTTGCATTTGTCAAACAGGCAACTATGGTAATGATCTTGCTGGCATGACCTCTCTGTCATCCAATTACCTTCTCACAGGTCACCGTGCATTTAGGGAGCTGACCTGCAGTCATCTCTCAGGCACCCCACCAGACAATTTTACCAGCACGATTCCTTAAATAACTTCACAACCCACACAGCTTCACAAGATAAATGATACTATTATATATTTTCCCAAATGCTCTCTCTGAGTTTCGTTTTTTTTTTTTTTTTCCCTCAGAATGAAGGAATTGCTGAGTCATCACTCATCCTAGGATATGTAATCTTCAGCCACCGGGTGCTAGGCACAGGCACATGATGTCCTTTATCGTCACTATAACAACTGCAGCCCTCCTCTTCACTGCCATTAAAAGGCATTTGTTACCATTTCATGAAACGACCTTCTGACTGTAAGAGTAAAATAAGGTCCCACAAAAATCAATGACTGTGCAGTGATTGTGCAACTGTGCTCACAGCCTCCTCTGGCCTCACAAAAACTATAGTGTCTTGTGCTGGTACTTTCAAAGGGCAAATAGCCCTTTGTGAGTCACAGCCAGTTTCCACACTTTGTCATCACATGTACACAATAGACAACAAGAGATTATTTTCTTTTCTTTCTTATTCACAAATGATTCTCTGCAGAGGAGCCAAACAAATTTGATTGATAGTAATAAAGTCACTTGTGTGTGCACACGGCCTTTTGACACCAGCATTTGTTTGATAAGAAAAGTCAAACTCTGTGTCCACACTTTTGTGATTTGAGGATTTCCTGGTCTGTGGGGAGTTATGGAGGCTCCAATGAGCCATGTAATTAAGCGTGGGTCAGTAGTTAATTATTCCTGATTAATTAATAGATACATTCAAAACAAATTTTAGAGTTTAATTAAATCCGTGCATTGTTTTGCCACACTGTTATGGAGGCAGGTTTGGACAGAATACTCCTGTTAGGCTGGGTTTAAAGCGGCCTGGTTGATTAATGGAGCTTGAGAGAATCTGGACTCAGCACAGGCCACCAGGAGGCCAGTGAGGGCTCCTGCTACTGCAGTGTAGTGTGGGTGGACTCATTTTATTTTTGCAGCAGTGCACCAGCTCTGTGGCCCACATACTGAATGTAAATACAGAGTAATTTGGAATTGGGAGGTGGGGATTTTTTTTATAATGAAGAGGTCCAGGGGAATGTGGATTAATCACATGATAAAATGCAATTCATTCATAACAATAGACACTGATAATATTTAGGTTGGCATAAAACCTAAATATTTCTCCGCAGAGAAAATGGTTTCACTCTTAATTATTGTATTGTACCATGAAAGTAAAATGACTTTGAGATATAATTCAAACAGTCTTTGATCAGCCTTTTATTCTGCTGTTTTACCCTTTTTATAACCGTGTCTGCATGTGCACTTAAATTGTAGGGATTACATTTATAGGCTGACTCATCTCAATGCTGTTTTTAAGAGGTTTTATCTTTGTCCTTGCAGGCAGACGAATAATTCTTAATGAATGCACAGGCTTATCACTTTTCTTTAAAAACAGGCCTTCTTCTGTCTTTCCACACGGACATCATCAGTCCCTCTCTCACCTGCCTGCCTCAGACAACATGTCACTGCAAGGAGACAGAGGTTGTGTGAACAAATTGCCTACACCTGCATCTACACTGAAACTGCTCACTGTGGGTCTGTTTGCATTCTTACCAGGCCATCCAGAGGGTTTATAACAATGTAATTAAACTAAAATCTATAAGGCTTTATAACATAGCCATCACAATGAAAGGTAAACACATCCAGTTTATTACAATTTAAAAGGGAGTTGTATTTTAATCCTCTAATTGACTACAATATCCTGTCTCTATTCCATGGTTGTAGCTCCAAATCCATTATTGTGTAGCTAAGGCTCTTACTTTACTCTTTACTACGCCCTTAGTTTGTTACTCAAAAATGTGGACTGACAGCCTTAAAAGAAAAATAGCTCCAATCTCTTTTTACTGGCAGAAAAAGCATGAATGCAGGTAAAAGCACAAGCAAGTGTTTCCAACTACAATCTTCGATTTAGTAAGGCTTGAGGTTTTCATGACACCTTAAGTGTTTTTTAAAGCTATTAGGTTACTGGGACCCTCAGGCAAGTCAACAGCTGGCAGACCTGTTGCTGTATAACCTGCTGGTGTTAGACTACATACACATCGACACCCACCTGCCTGTAAACCCACACCTTGTCTTTGCTCCTCCCTTCAGTGTGTGTGTGTGTGTGTGTGTTTAAGTAATGTGGGAAAATCATAGTGACAGCTCCACTGAGCTCCTCCCCCACCTCTCTACCTAGGAAACCATTTGAGTTGAGGGGGAGGGACTGTACTGTATTACTGAACACATGGGAGTTGCCTTGAACAGGTACGAGGCACAGAGAGCCAAAGACACAGCAGCAGCAGCAGCTCCTGGGTATATTTCCTGGTGTCAACTGTGCCTAATTTTAGTGGGAAAACAGCAGAAATGGTCACGGTTTGAGTGTGAGCCGCTGGAGAAACTTTGGATTTTTGCACTTTGTCCACCTGTCTGCTCTGTGAGTCACCAGCACACACCTGACAGATCCTGGAATCCTCTGGAAAAGTCCCCTCAGAGGAGGGGATGAAGTCCGACGGGGAGCAGGGAAAGTCTGGTGAGTGAGTGGCAGTGCAGCAGCTGCCCCTGTGAAGTGAGTTCCAGTCCTGCACTTTCAAAAGGTTGAACGGTGAAAAGCTGAAGGTGGCTTATTCAGCGTCTTTCTGGAGCACAGACCCCGTGAGGGAAGATCTGTCTGTCCTCAACGGCAACGTGTTGGCAGGTGTCATGTCTGATAGTGAGTCACTCAGTCACCTGTTTTGGTGCTGAGCCGTTGGGAGACTTTAACCCACGCTGACCTCAGGGTAGTTGTTACTGTGTGAACACGAGGGCAGACTCTGCAACATTAATTGATTATTCTGCAGTCACTTCTGCTAAATGTCAGTTTGGACTGACAAAGTCAAAAGATGTGACCGTGAATCTCACTTTTAGGGGATTTATTCAGGGATTTATTCAGTGCAGTGCAGGCAGTAGTGTTTTTGTGAAAAGAAGGTTTTGTAATCTATTTCTTTAGTAAACACTGTGGTCAGAGGTTGTCACATTTTACATTCACACAGCCTTATTTGCCATATCAGCTGGACTGGTTTCAGACAACTTTAGCTGAAAAGCATTGAATTACAACAGCTGACAGATGTTGCAATAGTTAGAGCAACTGCAGTTTTTTTTTCTCTCTACTGTTTTACCTGCAAATACCCGCATTTTTATCTGTATACTGGTACCTCACCTGCTCTTCAACCTTGGACTAAATATAGTCTGAACACAGAGGTAAAAGTTCACAGTACAGGACAGTCCATTTTGTTCTAGCAACACAGAAATGTGTTGTAAAAGTGGTCAAACGGTGTTGTGTGTTTTGTGAGGTTTTTCTTGTATCTTTCAAGCTGAACCTGGAGGTGTGGTGGTGACACAGTTAGTGCTTTTAAAGCAAAACAAACACCTGG